>JAKSZP010010998.1:0-69484 GCA_022478985.1 Massospora cicadina | reverse complement strand
TTCCTCACTCATGATGCCCATAAAGTGTGCAGTACCTGCCACTACTAGTCCTACTCTCCACTTTTCACGTGATTCAACTTCTAAAATTGAGATCTTCAACACATTGTCCAGCCTTAGGGCCCATCCAAGGGTTAGACAGCTGAATCCCCTACTATATAATTCCCTAGAATTTACTATAGTAAAAACCTAGAATAAAAACCTAGTTTGAAGATAACAAGTACTTTACAGTTATATTATCAATTCAGTGTATAGTTAGACTATCAGCTTCTATTGTGTTGTTCCATCTCAAGGATATTATTGCAGAAGGCAATAATTTGAAAACTCTCAGAGGGAATAGTTAAGATCCAAGCAGGGATCTAGAGACAAAGGAACCACAATCAGGGATAGCTGCTGACTGTGTGTTGGTCTGAGAGAGACTGTCACTGGGGTATCTTAATGAAGATTGGGTGGATAAGAGTATAGGGAACAAATCCCTACAAGTACAACTTCAAGAGTATTTAATTGGAAATACTGGCCGAGCGTTGGGCCAAATAAAAGTTCAATCTCAACTATGGATAACAGTCTCCATACTATTATCGATTCATAATACATTCTACACAATGCAACAAAGTGCACAAGGAAATTGAACCTGTGCAGTAAAAATCTTATTGGGTTGCCCGCTGATAATCAACCTAGAGTAAATTTTTACAGAAAGGTATCTACCAGTTCAGGGTTATGCCATTTGGTTTGAAGACCGCTACCGCCTGCTTTCAAATCTCAATGAAGCTGTCTTGGGAGACCTTATGGGTACTTGCATGATTGCATACATGGATGACATACTGGTCTTTTCCCCAGATGCAGAATCTTATTCCCGCCACCTTGTGTCTATCATGGAGAGACTTTCACAGGCAAACCTTACAATTAAGGCTAGCAAGTGTGAGTTCTTCCAACCCAAGGTCAAGTTCTTAGGAAATAATATCTTCTCACATGGTCACATGATTGTCCCAGATAAGGAAGCAGCTATCCACGATTGGTTTACCCCCTCATCTCTCACAGAATTATGCAGCTTCCTTGGGACATGTAACTTCCTCAATAAGTTCACCCCCAGCTCTCAGAAGTTGCCGTCCTCTCTACACTGCTTCAGGGAAGAAGATTTTTAGTTGGACCAATGAATGCAATGCTGCATTCCATGCTGTCAATTTCATACTATTGTCCAGCCTGGTGTTGGTACATGCAGACCCCAGCTGCCCCTTTATTGTCGCCACTGATGCTTCCAACTTTGCAGTAAAGCTGCTCTGCTACAAGAGGGGAGGACGGAGTGGAACGGCCTGTTGCTTACTTTTCTAATAAAATGACCCTGGCGCAGCTCAACTATGCAATATATGATAAGGAACTCCTTGCAGTTGTCGAGGCAGTACCTTGCTGGCGCCACCATTTTCATGGGTCTAAGTGGCCGTTTACTGTCTGTACTGACCACAAGGCATTGATGTGCTACCGCGCCCCCAGAAGCTATCCCCTTGATAGTCCCAGTGGTTATAAATCCTGTTAGTGATTGACTTGCACATTATGACTTCATTAAGGGCACCCATAACATGTTAACTGATGCTCTATACCAGAACCCTGCCCTAGCACCTGACCCAGCACTAGTTGACGCCCACAATAACCAGGTGTTGATTAAGCTGGAACAGGTTAAGGAGAACCCACTGTCCAACCCCCTCTCTGCTTATGATGGATCCTTTGGAAGGTGATGCTGACATCACTTCCCATGTTGGTTGTCCCAACCTCTGTCAGCTGACTATGATAAGATTAAGCATGCCTGCCATAGAAATGGAGAATCCCTGGACAAAGACTACCAGTTGATGGATGGGGTCATCCTCCAGAAAGGCAAGTGGTGGGTACTCCTGGACCCCTGCGTGAGGAAGTGATCCATGAAGCTCATGACCACCTCCAACTGATGGCCACCCTGGCAAGGACAAGACGATTGAGTTGGTCCGCCGCTCCTACAGTTGGAATGCCACAGATGTGGCAAAATTCACAAAGTCCTGCTTGATGTGCATCCAGTCAAAGCCAAGCTGCCTGAAGA
Source organism: Massospora cicadina (assembly GCA_022478985.1). NCBI lineage: Eukaryota > Fungi > Entomophthoromycota > Entomophthoromycetes > Entomophthorales > Entomophthoraceae > Massospora > Massospora cicadina. The sequence continues at coordinate 67,422 of JAKSZP010010998.1, read as the reverse complement.
GTGCTGGATTGCTTGTTCCCCAAGCTGCTGAAGACCCTTAGACATCAGTGTCTGTTAATTTTATTGTGGAACTTCCCTTGTCCCATGGTTATGATGCAGTAATGGTTGTGGTGGACTGTTTCACAAAGATGGCCACTTCATCCCCTGCAACACCACCATTACTTCAGTTGAGACAGATCACCTCTTTGTAGATCACATCTTTTGCTTACATGGTCTCCCAAAGGAGATTATCAGTGATTGGGGCCCACAATTCACCGCTCAGTTCTGAGAAGCCCTGCTTTCTATCCTCAGCATCCGCACCTGCCACTCCACAGCCTTCCACCCCCAGCCAGATGGGCAGATGGAGAGGTTGAACTAGGATTTGGAGCAATTCTTGTGTAGTTATTCCAATGCTGAACAGAACAAATAGTTCTCTCACCTCCCACTGGAGAAATTTGCTTATAATTACCCTGTGCATGCCTCTACAGGCACTTCCCCTTCTTTGCAAACTATAGTTACACCATGTCAACCTAATTCTTCAGATTTAGTCCACCGCTGTTGCTGCCAATGAGCACGCTAAAGATCTCAGTGACATATATCAGGCAGTAAAGGACCATCTAGTTGATGCTGTGAGGATCTACAAAGCATATGCTGATCAAAAACTCTGTGAAAGACCTGATATAAGCCTGGTGACTTGGTCATGGTCAACGCCAAGAATCTTCACCTGAAGAAACCTTGCCGCAAGTTAGGTCCCAAGCGTGTTGGACCCTTCAAGATCCTCAAGAAAGTTGGCTCATTAGCTTACCAAGTTAACCTACCCCTCAATCAAAGTGTTCAGAACCTTATATGAATGCCTCCTGACTCCCTTCAATGGTCCCATGCCACCTCACCCAGATCCGTGATAGTGGATGGTGAACCCCAATATGAGATTGATGCCATTCTTGCTTCTCACCTATCCCAGTGCTGCACGCAATACTTGGTGTCCTGGAAAGGATATGATGAGACAGAGAACAGCTGGGTATCTTATCAGCTTTGACTAATACTCAGGACCTAATTCATTACTTCCACTCTAGATTCCCAGATGCCACAGGACCTGCCACCCAAACCTCTTTAGCTGCCATGAAGCTACCTACTCCCCACAAGAACTTTACCTTGCCAAGTCCCCTCAGGTGGTGTAGAACCCCATCTAGGAGCGGAGGGTGATGTCACAACTAATGAATATTTCCTGGAATTAACTGCCCTTCTAAAGCCAAGTCCAACAAGCCCTTTGGGGCAGAGACTAAAACCCCTAGGATTCACCGATGACCTATCTAAGGTCATTGACAAAAAATGGGTTTTAGCTTTTCTAGCCAGGGCTGAGGAAAACGGCTTATTTGAGGCAAAAACCCAGGCAGGTCTCGAACTTAACACCCAGAAAATCACAAGATATGAGGTTATTAAATCTGTATAATTCTATAAAAAAATTATTGAAGAACAACAAATTTGTAGCTCATATCAGATTCAAAAAACCACTGGAATCTTTGTGAAGCAACCCCCTATAAATTAAGTCCCACGATGAGAATGGCTTTGCTTTTCTCAGATATTCTGATCACCCTAATAAAGTCTATGAATTTTGACCCAACTGTATAATTTTTGTTTCTTTGAACAAAAATACTTCTCTGTAGATCTGTGATGGCTGGAGTTCGTTTCTTGCTCTGGTTTGCACCCCCTACTGTACACAAGCCCTCCACCCACTCCACCACCTATTCCACATGATCTGCCTCCTCCTATTTTTCTGACCTTTGCCTTGGATTTTATGCCACCCTTCCCAGCTCTCAAGGACTCTTGTCTTAGATGGTTGTGGCCAGTTTGGTGTGCGTTTTGCTCCAAAGAATTATATAAAAACACAATTCTGACCGTTTAGGACATCATTTCATTTTGTTGGGTCACTTGGCCTTGTTGTATCACCTTTGTCCTGTGTCTTTCCCTCCAGCGACATCCTGCGCTCCTGTTTTTCTGACAAAAATGTTTTTCCCAAACAATACAGCCAATTTAAAGGATCTTTTAATGGCTAAGCTCTTAAAAGTATCCAGCCAGATTCATTAGGGATTGGAGATTATAATTTATAACTTGGATTCCATCATTGATTATAATTTTTGTAGCTTCAGAGATGAAAGAATCCCAATGATCAGGTTGCAGATTATCTGGCATTTTGAACTTAATATATACTAGTGTGAATCCCATCATTCCTAACAGATGTGGTAGATAATTCTTCCATCATTTGCATTTGAACTCAAAAGTAAAAAAGGGGTTCCTATGAGGCATCTACTGTGACGCCATGCAAATAGACTTTTGTATCAGTATTTTTACTTGTGCGTCCTCTGGCATCATGGTGACTAGCTGGAATACTATTATGGCAGTAAGGGGGATATACAACGGCCTTTGTTGTCAGTAATTCTAGATTGGTCAACGCCTATAAAAGGAGCTTTTGTTTTGTAAGTCATTGTGATTGCTGGCTTTTTCAATTGATACTCAATTGTTTTTGGGCCAGCAAAGCATTATTACCTATGTTAGTAATAGTGAATGGGGGTTTTAATAGGGATTTTCATAAGTCAAGTAATTAGTCCCTAAAGTTGATAATTTTTAACATTTTCCCCCCCAAAACAAGAGCTAGTACTAAACTTTAAGTGCTATGCTTGAACTTGGTTGTATGTGATGTGTTTAGTATCATCCTTGATTACATACTAGGCTCCTTTTCTTCTGACAAAAGTAGCAAGTACCGTCCAGATGGCCTGTAACTTCTCAGGCTGTCCTACGCACAATTTATAGAACATCACTCTTGTCTCACCGCAGATATGATCAATTTTTGTCTTTGATCAAAATGCTTGGTAATCTCCCTGAGTGATTTCATAATTTTGCTGCTGACAATAAACTTAATTTTGTCTAGATCCTCTGTTAACTTTTCCTGGTATCTGTCAGAGGTAGATTTTCTTATCTGCGTCCATCAGTAGGTTTACAATTACAGTAATTCAGCCCCTCATTTGTTAAGTTCTTTAAATTTAGACATGCTAATAGTTATGTGGCAGCTTAACTGAAAATTAAATATGACTGATAGCAACATAATGTCTCATTTGATCTTCTGTGAACATGATCTTGTTTAAGATTGATGCAAGTGTTTCATTAATTCTTTCCATTATTCCATTAGTAGATGATGTATACATCATGGTGACTGCTACTTGACTCCTACTATGTCCGTCAGATGTCCTACAACATCTGAAATGAAACTATATACATTATCAGAAAGGAATATCTGAGGCATCAGTAGCATATAATGACCTGATTATGAAGGAATCTTGAAATAACTCTTGAAATAAACGCCTTTACTTGTATTTGCTTCTGTCTATTTAATGAAGTGATCTATAGCTTTAATAACAAGCTAATTCCATTTGGATGACTTCATCAATGGTACTACACCGCCAATGGAGACGTTGTGAAAGGGTGTACTTTAAGGGACTGGATGAAAATCAAATTTTTTTGGGAGAGGCTTGTATTGGGCACATTCAATTTAACTCCAGAGCCTGACTGATATCACCCAACATGGCCTTTCAGCAAAAACACTCCTTGAGATGCTGGTATGTTTTTTGTAGCCTTTTGTGTCCAACTTGACAATGTTTTTATAATAAGCGCCATGCGTTTGCTTGTCTTAAAAATATTTTATCCATTTCCTCTATTTTCATTTATTCAGATTTCAATTTTGTATCTCGTCATTCTTTAAAAGCTCTTAAGTATCTTCTTAACAGCATAGTTTTCTTATTTACATTCTTCCTCTGGTTTTTCTATAAGACCATAGATCCTTTCTCACTTATGGGCTTACAAATGGAAGAAAGGTAATTGCAACAAGCAGTATGATTCATGTGCTTCTCTCCTTCATGGTAAAGGATCTATAAAATTTTACCCTTGCATATGAAAAGCTCAATTTGCTAGTCTTTTGTCTGTATGCTTCATGTTTATCAACCATCTTAGAGAAGCATGGCTGGTAATTATCCTAAAATATATTTCATAAACGTAAGATCAAAAGTGGTATACTACTCTGATCATCACTTGTCACTTGCGCACTGTAACTGTGCAGTTGTGCTCTGCTCTGGTGAATGTCTTCAAGTAGAACTCTATTGGGTCTTCTTTCCTTTTTTTCCAACTGAGCTACGGTGGCGCAAGTACCCACATCATTGCATCTATTTAAATGTAAAAGATTTTTGTAAAATTTGAAGTATATAAAAGATTGGGGAATCCATTAGCTTCTGCTTTAGCTGGTTGAAGGCATTTTTTTGCTATTGTTCTCAACTTAATAGTACTCCTTTGTTGAGTAGATGCATGAAAAGCTTTCAATGTCTGCAAAGTCTGATATTAATTGGCAGTAGTATACCACCAAGCTTAAAAACACATGGACATCTCTATGCACTCGGGTGACTTTATATTGGCAATAGCTTCAAACTTCCAAAACTGAGGCTTGATTCATATTTGGTTCACTACAAAGCTAAAGAATTTCAACTGGCTTATAAACAAACTGTAAGTCCAGGGGACCGTCTTCCACATCTCTACCATAAGAAGTTTCCTTTTTGCACAAAAAAGGGCTCAAAAAGGCAGCCTTCTCCTCGTCACCCAGATCAATTTGCTCATGTGGTGGATAAATGGTGGGTGACGGCCTACTCTTTGAGGGTTTCTCCCTCCCCACCATCATTGACCATGAGAGAGTTTCTCAAGTGGATTAGGGAAGTGTGTGCAGAGGCCACGGTGAGAAGAAGACACTGACTAAAGGGTGAGGGTGAACGCATAACTCCAGCTCCAATGTTGGTGTCTGCAAGGGGCAAAGAACCTTAAGCAATCATGGGAACCAGCTCCCATGGTTAATTTGGGTTGCGCTGATAAGGTGAAAATCCAAATACTTCTGGGGGAACTGAACCTAGTGAAATTAAATGTGGTAATTCTATTCAATAGTCAGTGGTACAAGGCATCTGTGCCCTGTCCATGGGCAATTTCCATCACCTGCTGAATGAAGCGATGTCAAGCCAGGTAAAATAGTTGTGGAAGGAACAGTTTAGTGGTGAAACTTGAGTGGGAGTCAATAGGCCAGTGAAAGGCCAATTTAACATCAATTTTGTAAAATTTTGATCTGCCAAAATCAGTTGATATCAGGGAAACTGGAGCGCAGGAGGTCACTGGAGGAAAAGACACAGGCCAAAGGTGATACAACAAGACAAGTGACCCAACAAAACAAAGAGACATCCTAAACGGTCGGCATTGTGTTTCCATATATAAATCTTTAGAGCAAAACGCAAAACAAACTGGCTATAACCATCTGGGACAAGAGGCCCTGGGAGCTGGGAAGGATGGAGTAATATCCAAGGCAAAGTCCAGAAAAATAGGAGGAGGCGGATCATATGGAATAGGTGGTGGAGTGGGTGGAGGGCTTGTGTAAAGCAGGGGGTGCAAATTAGAGCAGAAAACAAACTCCAGTTATCACAGATCTTTGGAGAAGTTTTTTTTGTTTGAAGAAACAAAAATTATACAGTTGGGCCAAAATTCCTAGACTTTATTAGGGTGATCAGAATATCTGAGAAAAGCAAAGCCTTTCTCATTTTGGGACTCAATTTATAGGGGTTGCTTCACAAAGATTCCAGTGGTTGTTTGAATCTGATATGAGCTACAAATTGTCATTCTTCAACAAATTTTTTTTAGAATTTATACAGATTTTGTAACCTCATATCTTGTGATTTTCTGGGTATTAAGTTCGATTCCTGCTTGGGTTTTTGCCTCAAATAAGCCGTTTTCCTCAGCCCTGGCTAGCAAAGCCAAAACCCATTTTTGTCAATGACCTTAGATAGGTCATCGGTGAATCCTAGGGGTTTTGGTCTCTGACCCAAGAGCTTGTTGTACTTGGCTTTTAGAAGGGCGGTTAATTCCAGGAAATATTCACTAGCTGTGACATCACCCTCCACTTTTGGACGGGGTTCTACACCACCTGAGGTTACATTGGCCAAGGCAAAGTTCTTGTGGGGAGTGGGTAGCTTCATGGCAGCTAAAGAGGCTTGGGTGGCAGGTCTTGCAGCATCTGGAAATGTAGAGTGGAAGTTATGAATTAGGTCCTGAGCATTGGTCATGTCTTGATAAGATACCCAGCTGTTCTCTGTCTCATCATATCCTTTCCAGGACACCAAGTATTGCGTGCAGCACTGGGATAGGTGAGAAGCAAGAATGGCATCAATCTCATATTGGGGTTCACCATCCACTATCACAGGATCTGGGTGAGGTGGCATGGGACCATTGAAGGGGTCAGGAGGCATTCATATAAGGTTCTGAACACTTTGATTGAGGGGGGTAGGTTAACTTGGTAAGCTAATGAGCCAACTTTCTTGAGGATCTTGAAGGGTCCAACACGCTTGGGACCTAACTTGCGGCAAGGTTTCTTCAGGTGAAGATTCTTGGCGTTGACCATGACCAAGTCACCAGGCTTATATCAGGTCTTTCACAGAGTTTTTGATCAGCATATGCTTTGTAGATCCTCACAGCATCAACTAGATGGTCCTTTACTGCCTGATATATGTCACTGAAATCTTTAGCGTGCTCATTGGCAGCAACAACGGTGGACTAAATCTGAAGAATTAGGTTGACGCTGGGGTGTAACTATAGTTTGCAAAGAAGGGGGAAGTGCCTGTAGAGGCATGGGTAAGGTTATTATAAGCGAATTTCTCCAGTGGGAGGTGAGAGAACTTTTTGTTCTGTTCAGCATTGAAATAACTACACAAGAATTGCTCCAAATCCTAGTTCAACCTCTCCATCTGCCCATCTGGCTGGGGGTGGAAGGCTGTGGAGTGGCAGGTGCGGATGCTGAGGATGAAAAAAGGGCTTCCAGAACTGAGCATTGAATTGTGAGCCCCGGTCACTGATAATCTCCTTGGTTTTACCATGTAAGCAAAATATGTGATCTACAAAGAGGCGAGCTGTCTCAACTGAAGTAATGGTGGTGTTGCAGGGGATGAAGTGGGCAATCTTTATGAAAAGGTCCACCACAAAAATTACTGCATCTATGTCAGGAAAGTGTCTGTAACTCTCTCATTCCCAGCAAGGTGATGTGGGATGCAAACCCACATTGCTAGGGAACTAGCTGTTAGGAGAATGGGAAGGAAGACACCTCGAACAGTGCCTGTGCAAAAGGTACCCCAGGCAAGGGTGTAAAGAGCAACATATAATACCAGGTAAGTAAGGAACAACATCGCTTTAGTAGACCCCAGAGCAGCGTCCATAATCAAGTGTAGCTTGACGTCAGGGGGCTTGGGTGCCTCAATCTGGAGGAGACCTGGGCGGCCCACAGGAGCCCCTGGGATTTTGGTAAATTGTGAGATAAGGTAGTGGCCCACATGGTTGGAGACCTCCCCAAATAGGTCCACCACCAAGTTTTCCCAAGGAACCATTGGTAAAAATGTGAAATAATGGGGGTTTTATTTAAGAAAAGTTGACCAACAAGGAATGTTGGTCGCAAAACATGGTAAAGTGGGTGGGAAAATTCAGGTTCTGCGGAAGTGTGCCCAAGCCTTGACGCTCCAATAAACAGATGCTTCCGTCCATTTTAATAAAATACACCAAAAGTGCCTTCACTTGAGTAATTGATTGAAGCTGTATTTTACCTGAGCTCAAAATTTCATAACTTGAGTGGGACTTGAACCCTTGCTCTCCAATCAACCAAATCAAACCATCTTTGTTTATAATGTAAATCGTTCATTTTAGTGCCTGGGTCAAGATCAGAGGCTGGGCGTTTTGCACCCCATTAGTATCAACCTGAGCATGCTTAGCTTGCACCCAGCGTTGATCTAAGGTGTGTTTAAGGTCAGGAAGAGCCTGAAGTTTCACCTTCTGGGCCTCCTGTCGCCCAGCCTTGCCTTTAGCATATGTTTCTACTATAAAGTCATCCAACCATGACATTACCCTCTCCTCCTTCTTGGGCTCCACCCCCTACAGGGGCGTTTGCTAAGGAGAAGTTCTTATGTGCTGGTGGCAACTTCATAGCAGCAATGGCTGGCTTAGGCTGAGATCCTGCAGCCTCAGGAAAATGATTCTGAAAAGATTCGATCAGGTCTTGGGTTTGTACACAATCCCATGCTGGCACCCAACTGTTCTCTGCTGCGTCAAACCCTTTCCAGGATACCAGGTACTCAAGGCGTCGCTTAACCTGGTGAGAGGCTACTATTTCCTCCACTTCCCATTCTGGTGCCCCATTCACAAGATAAGCCTCAGGAGTCACAGGAGGAGGGCCCTCAAACAATGTCAACTTGCTTTCATGAAAGATGGAGAAGATCCAAAACGTGGAGGGAAGATCCAACTGGTATGAGGCATGTCCCACCTTTCTAACTACACGGTAAGGATCAATCCTCTTTGGACCCAGCTTTTTGCATGGCTGCTTGATAGGGATGTTGCGAGCATCCAGCATCACGAGATCCCCTTCCTTGTATGCTGGACCCACTTGGCGCTTTCCATTGGCATTCTCCTTATAAACCAGCATAGTAGCCTCCAAACTTGTGGACACCCCTTGATGGACCTTCTTGAGAGTCTTAGCAAAGTCCAGCACCGCTTCCACTTTGGAACCACAGCTGGGCTCCATGTTAAAAGCAGGGTTAAAGCCATGGTTAGCAAAAAAGGGTGAACAACTGATTGATGAATGCAAAGAGTTGTTGTAACTAAACTGGTCCATGGGAAGGTGAGGAACCCAATCTGAATGGTCTGCGGTGGTGTAACAACGCAATAATTGTTCCAAGCACTGGTTCACTCGCTCAGTCTGCCCATATGATTGGGGGTGATAAGCAGTTGAATGGCAGGGGAAAATCTGAAGAGTTTTACACAACTCTTCCCAAAAGATGGAGGTGAACTGGGGTCCCCAGTCACTAATGATTTCTTGAGGAACCCCATGAAGCGCAAATACATGGGCGACAAAGAGCCTGGCCATTTCAGCAGCAGTTATAGTTGTTCTACAAGGAATAAAGTGGGCGGACTTTGTAAAGCGGTCCACCACCACCATGATTGCATCATACCCCTCTGAAACGGGTAACTCCACAATAAAATCCACTAATAGGGAAGTCCAGGGCCCTTCAGCCTTTTGGACTGGTACCAGCAACCCTGCTAAAGGTTGCCGATTGGGTTTCATTTGACTGCAGATCAGGCACTCTTTACAGTACCGCCCTACCTGAAGTGGCAAGCCCTTCCAGTTGTAAGTGTGTCGTATCAACTCCAAGGTCTTTGCTTTCCCAGGATGACCAACAGTGATTCCGTCATGATGGTCCTGGATGCTCTTCAGGCGCAGTGGTCCAGCAGGAACCCATAGGCGACCCTGAAACCACACCATCTCATCATTCACATGATACCCCTGGATAAGTCCTCCTGATTCAGGGTGCTCTTAGAAAGAACAACAGCATATTCAGCTGATAACAGCTGAGAAAGAACTACCTTTCTAAACATACTGTATTCTGCTGCATTTTCCAAAGGCATGAGCGCTGGCGTATGTGCCATGGACTTAGGAAGTTGAGGCAGAATTATACTTGGTGGAATCATCAACTGGGTGTTGTGAATCTCTACCTCCTTTGGATTGGGATCAAAAGCAGGGTTGCAGCTCAAAACATCCGCCAAACCATTCTCCTTGCCCTTGGTAAACTCATATGAAAATGTAAATAGGGCAAGGGTCTCATGCCAACAGGTCTGACATGGTGTTAGAACATGTGGAGCACGGTAGTACAACAGGGCTCGGTGGTCTGTGCATACCTGGAATGGTTGGGAAGAGCCATGTAAGTGGTGACGCCAATAAATCAGCGCCTCCACCACTAATAACTCCTTGTCATATACGGCATAATTTAATACATGTAGAGACATTTTCCTAGAAAAATATCCCACGGGATGCTCAGACCCATCTTCACCCACCTGTAACAGGGCGGCTGCAATGGTGAAGTTGGAAGCATCTGAGGACACAATGAACTCCTTTGCAGGGTCAACATGGTGAAGGATGGATGTGGATAACAAGGTGCACTTCACTGCTTGGAAAGCATCCTCCAAAATGGGGGACCACTGAAGCACCTTGGCCCCGCTAGCCTTATATAAGGGAGCTGCCACCTCAGAGAGATTGGGTGTAAACTTTTTAAGGAACGTAAAACGTCCCCAAAAAGCTCCTCAGTTCCTTGACAGAGGAGGGGTAGGCCACTCACAAATAGCCTTCTCCTTGTCTGGAGTTATCATATGGCCCTGGTCAAAAACGACGTTGCCCAGAAAGGTAACCTGGGACTTAAAGAATTTGCATTTACTAATTTTGAGGGTAAGGCAAGCGGCCCTCAATCTCTCCACTACTTGTTGAAGGTGTACTGCATGTGACTCCTGATTGGGGGAAAACACCAGGATGTCATCCATGTAGGCAACCGCACATACCCCCAACAAGTCTCCCAACGCAGCATCAATGTGGCGTTGAAAAATGGCAGGGGCATTCTTAAGCCCAAAGGGCATAACCTGGAACTGAAAAATTCCTTTTCTGATGCAGAATGCAGTTAACCATTCCTAGCCCTTCTTTATCCAGATTTGATTGAACGCATTGAGGCAGTCCGGCTTGGAGAAGACCTTCACCTTCTCCACATAGCGTGCAATCTAAGAATCTAAGTGGATGGGATGGAGGTCGGGTACAGTCACATTGTTTAAATTTCTATAATCGACACACATATGTAAAGTTCCATCAGCCTTCTCCACAAAGAGAAGTGGGGAGCAAACAGGGGAGGTACGCTGAAAGATGGCACCTTTGGCCAACTGCTCCTTCACCCATACATCTAAAACCTCTTCCTCTCGGACAGTCAATGGGTATATGGGGGAAGAAATATGCACCAGATCCACAGTAAGTTTAAATTCACAATCAAACTCGGAATGTTCTGGTAGCATACTAGCTGAAGCTGCATCAAAAGAAGATGCCAAATCCTCCAAACAAGAAGGTAAGGAAAGTCCCACGGTGGGCTTCAGCAAAGGGGCAAGATATGGACTGGGAACATTGGGCCAATGGGGTAATTTTCTTGGCCGTTCTCCTCAGACAGAGGAACAATCAACTGGTGACTGTTTGTCAAAGACAAGGATAAAGTGTTTTCTTTTAAATTAGATCTGACGTCAAACTTCCGCCATCACTCAACACCCAAAATGATGGAAAACAAGAGGTTTCTGATAGCTTGAAACTGGTCAGACAATAGATAAGAACCTACCTGGAAATTGACTGACTCCATGATGTTCAGTGTGGGGATACCTTGAGATGCCCCAACTCTAACCATACCACCTGGTGAGTAACTCAACTCAAGGTAGTCAGCAAGGTTTTGGTCAATAAAATTATTTGAGGCACCAGTATCCACCAAACTAGTTGTGCTGAACTTTCCATAAGAGGATTAAGGGTAGCAATCAACAAGAAGTATCCAGAATGGGATTTATTCAACGCAGAAAACGCCATCAACTCACCAGAAAATTCTTCCTCTGGCTTGAACAAGCCATCAGGGTATGTTTTGGAATCATAGAAGGGGAGGGATAGTGGGCCACTCTTACTACTGAGGTCACATATCCCACCACACCTTCTGCAGGTGCATACACATCTTTATATTTATAACGAAGTTCCTTTTCCACTTCCTGAGAGCCCCTAATCATGGTAGGGGTCAAACGAGGGTTCTCAGGAGTAATCTGATATACTGAAATGGGGTCCTCATCCAGACCATAAGAGCAAATAAATGGTTCAGTTTGGGATAAATCGTTTGCATTATAAAACGCGTTTTCCAGTTCTAACAAACCCATACTCACTCTGAGGGTTTGGTGTGCATCACTATCCAAGGCCATCATCCCCAAGCCTAGAGCCAATGCCCTGGCATGCACCTCAGAGATGGGTTGGGGAGAAAAACAATAATGGAATTCTTTTTTTGCTAAATTTGGATTTGGACCCTCTAATGTTCCCAATTTCTGCCAAGATGAGGAGAAAATCAGTGGGAAGTATCTCACAATTCAAGGAAAAATCACTAGTTGAGGAAGCACTATTTATAGGGACAACCATGGGTGACATCATCATGGCAGAATCATCTGAAACCTTTACTTCATTCTCAGGGCTAGACCCCTGTACAGTTCCAAAATTAAAAGAAGTAGAAGGATTATAAGGATAAGATTCCCTCATTTCCAGAAGCGCGTGACTTTTCAGCTCCCATATTTATATAATTTTATCCGATGATGGCCAAATTACCTGCCCCTTCTGGGTTGGGGCGGAGAAACTACCCCAAAGGGTTTCAACAAGAAGATCAAATTTGGAAGGAGGCGACTGACAAATTGGGGAGTTTCACATTGATATATCCAAGGTCAAACAGAGAAATGACGTTTTAACTTTGTCAGTTAATGGCAAAGCCTGAGCTTTTTTGAAAAATTCACTCAAGTATACTTTCAGCGGCTGACCCACTTGACGCAGAGAAAAGAACTCAAAGAAGGAATGGAGGGATGCTTCATCAGGTTGATTCTGCTCCAAGACCTGTTCCAAACCCCCTACTGCCCACCACAAGAGCGGCTGTGTGCGGAGTACTGCAAAATCCCAGTCACCTGCCTCAGGAGACAACTAGGACAACAGATCCACTCCTCATAAAAGTGGATGTGAACTAGATGAATTGTTTTTTCTTAACGCGGGTTTTGGCTCAAGGGAAGCTAAGGCCTGATGAATTTCCAAGTATATCTCAGGAGAAAGGTGGGGAATCACTATATTAGGATTGCAAAAAGTCTGAGACCACCAGGTACAAGCAGGAAGGGTGGGCACTTCCCAATTGGTAATTACAAGAATAACGCCGAGATGCACCAATACAAAACCAAACAAGAAAACTGTGGTGAGCACCTCGTGGCAGTGACAAATAGCCAGCGCACCCAATTTACTAATGATGAAAGTCCCACACGGATAATTCTTATGCACATATAATAAAAGGGTTGGTTGAGTAAAGTCAGGAGAGTGTCTGTAACTCTCTCATTCCCAGCAAGGTGATGTGGGATGCAAACCCACATTGCTAGGGAACTATCCATTAGGAGAATGGGAAGGAAGACACCTCAAACAGTGCCTGTGCAAAAGGTACCCCAGGCAAGGGTGTAAAGAGCAACATATAATACCAGGTAAGTAAGGAACAACATCGCTTGAGTAGACCCCAGAGGAGCGTCCATAATCAAGTGTAGCTTGGCGTCAGGGGGCTTGGGTGCCTCGATCTGGAGGAGACCTGGGCGGCCCACAGGAGCCCCTGGGATTTTGGTAAATTGTGAGATAAGGTAGTGGCCCACATGGTTGGAGACCTCCCTGAAGAGGTCCACCACCAAGTTTGCCCAAGGAACCATTGGTAAAAACGTAAAATAATGGGGGTTTTATTTAAGAAAAGTTGACCAACAAGGAATGTTGGTCGCAAAACATATTTAAAGTGGGCTGGGGAAATTCAGGTTCTGCAGAAGTGTGCCCAAGTTTTGACGCTCCAATAAACAGATGCTTCCATCCGTTTTAGTAAAATACACCAAAAGTGCCTTCACTTGAGTAATTGATTGAAGCCATATTTTACCTGAGCTCAAAATTTCATAACTTGAGTGGGACTCGAACCCTTACTCTCCAATCAACCAAATTGAACCGTTTTCATTTATAATCTAAATTGTTCATTTTAGTGCCTGGGCCGAGATCAGAGGCTGGGCGTTTTGCACCCCATTAGTATCAACCTGGACGTGCTTGGCTTGCACCCAGCGTTGATCTAAGGTGTGTTTCAGGTCAGAAAGAGCCTGAAGTTTCACCTTCTGGGCCTCCTGTCACCCAGCCTTGTCTTTAGCATCTGTTCCTACTATAAAGTCATCCAACCATGACAATCTAACCCTGGGAAAAGGGAAGTTCTATAATAAAATCAACAGACACTGATGTCCAAGGGTCCTCAACAGCGTGGAGGGGAACAAGCAATCCAGCACTCTTCAGGAAGCTTGGCTTTGACTGGATGCACATCAAGCAGGACTTTGTGAATTTTGCCACATCTGTGGCAATACCTTTCCAACTGTAGAAGCGGCGGACCAACTCAATCGTCTTGTCCTTGCCAGGGTGGCCAGCAGTTGGAGGGTCATGAGCTTCACGGATCACTTCCTCACTCAGGGGTCCAGGAGGTACCCACCACTTGCCTTGATGGAGGATGAACCCATCCATCAACTGGTAGCCTTTGTCCAGGGATTCTCCATTTCTATGGCAGGCCTGCTTAATATTATCATAGTCAGCTGATAGAAGTTGGGACAACCTAACATGGGAAGGGGTGTCAGAATCACCTTCCAAAGATTCCATAATAAGCAGGGTGGGGGATTGGACAGTGGCTCTTCTTCAACAGTTCTTGCTTATCAACACCTTGGTATTGTGGGCGTCAATTAGCGCTGGGTCAGGTGCTAGGGCAGGGTTCTGGGAAAGAGCATCAGGTAACATGTTCTGGTTGCCCTTAATGAAGTCATAATGGAAGTCAAACACTAATAGGCTTTATAATCACCGGAACTGGCGAGGGGATAGCTTCTGGGGGCGCAGTACTACATCAATGCCTTGTGGTCAGTACGGACAGTAAACGGCCACTTAGACCCATGAAATTGGTGGCACCAGTGTTGTACTGCCTCGACAACTGCAAGGAGTTCCTTATCATATATTGCATAGTTGAGCTGCGCCAGGGTCATTTTCTTAAAAAGTAAGCAACAGGCCGTTCCACTCCGTCCTCCCCCTCTTGTAGCAGAGCAGCTTTCACTGCAAAGTTGGAAGCATCAGTGGTGACAATAAAGGGGTGGCTGGGGTCTGCATGTACCAACACCAGGCTGGATAATAGTATGGACTTGGCAGCATGGAATGCAGAATTGCATTCATTGGTCCAACTAAAAATCTTCTTCCCTGAAGCGGTGTAGAGAGGGGTGGCAACTTCTGAGATCTGTGGGGTGAACTTCTTAAGGGAAGTTACATGTCCCAAGGAAGCTGCATAATTCTGTGAGAGATGAGGGGGTAACCCAATCATGGATAGCTGCTTCTTTATCTGGGGAATTCATGTGATTATGGGAGAAGATAATGTTTCCTAAGAACTCAACCTTGGGTTGGAAGAACTCACACTTGCTAGCCTTGATTGTAAGGTTTGTCTGTAAAAGTCTCTCCATGATAGACACAAGGTGGCGGGCATAAGATTCTGCATCTGGGGAAAAGACCAGTATGTCGTCCATGTATGCAATCATGCAAGTACCCATAAGGTCTCCCAAGACAGCATCAATGAGTTTTGAAAGCAGGAGGGAGTGTTCTTCAAACCAAATGGCATAACTTTGAACTGGTAGATACCTAACAAGTGTGAAAAGCGGTCAACCACTCCTGGCCTTCTTTAATGCGGATTTGGTTGGAAGCGTTGAGACAGTCAAGCTTGCTGAACAACCTAGCCTTCTCCACATAGCAGGCATTCTGTTGCTCCAAAGGGAGCAGATGGGGGTCAGGCACTGTTACATTGTTCAGATTGCTATAATCAACGCAGGGACGAAGTGAGACATCAGAAATCTCTACAAACAGGATGGGGAGCACACAGGTGAGGATTTATTGATGATTTAACCCTTAGAAAGCATGTCGTCTACCCAAGCATCTAAGGCAGCCTCCTCCCTCAGGGACAAGGGGTAAATTGGAGAGGATATCTTGACGAGGTCCACAGTCAACTTAAACTCAAAGTCAAAGTCAAACTTGGTGCAAAGGGAGTGGGAGGGCCTTTGTGGGATCAAACAAATCAGCATATCCATGGATTAATTCTGGCAGAGTAATTGTTGTAGTCAGGGCATCAGTAGGTTGAATAGAGGCTAGGCCCACCTTAGGAGAGGGCCCCCACCTTCTGGGGAGCACCGTGGCGCTCTCATCCAAGCAAGGGATGGTAACCGTAACTCCACCAGGGAACATTGCATGCATGGTAGAGTCCAGGATGTTAGTGGCAATGTCAAATAGGTTCCACCAGTCAACCCCTAAAATAACATGGTATAGGAGATTCTTTATCAAGGAGTAGCTCTTAACAAAGTTACCATCACCTTCAATGAAAGGAACAGTTGTTAACAAACGATAACTTAGAATGGTTTATGATGCACCACGCTTCACAAACTGATCAACTTCCAGGGGTAGCTCCAGGGCCTCTGTCAACTCTTGGTGGATGAAGTTTCTAGTTCCACAAGTGTCCACCAAAGTGAGTGCTTGAAAGCTCTTCCCTGCATAAAAAAGTAGTCATGAACAAGAAGCGAGCAGAGGAGGGTTTATTTCTTCAGAGCCACGGGATGACAGGATGGCTCCAAGCCCGGTAAATGGCATAAAATGTGGAGTATCCCCTGAAACATTTCCCCATATGACTTCACATTGCTATAAAGTTGTCCACAGGACTTAAATGCTGTGTAGTAGCTTAATGCTCTATGTTTAGCGGGAGGAAGATCTTTATCACATGAGACTACACCAGTAAGGACAGCCAAGCTTTTGGTGGGGTCAGCCATGGCTACTTATTCTTCAATCATCCTCTCATTTATCTCTACTCCTTTCTGGATGGAGTCCGCCACAGGAGGAGACTCTGGAGTGATAGGAAAGAGTTGTTCAACTGGAAAAACTGGGATGAAAAGTTGGACAGAAGGCATAGGTTCCAAAATGGCAATGGCAGGTCTGTACCCTGGAGGAAGTGAATGCTCTGAATCAAATGGGTTAGATTTACTAACCACCCTCTACTTTTGAGGATAAAAGTGAGGGGTACTTCGTGGAGTGCGGCAGTGCAGGGCCAGTAGTGAGGGGACCTACCTATGATGGAGGTTTCAGTCTCACCTTCCAGCGAGCTCACTGCTGGTTTCAAGTGGTACTGGGAAAGTACAGAAGTAGAGCATTCTAGAATCAGGTTAGAATTGTCCATAAAGGCCAGTGTCTCAGCTGGACATGTCACCACTGGATCAGAACATGTTGTGTCCCACAGTGATGAAGTTATCAAGTTCTAGGATTTAAAGTTTAGCGGTACAATTAGGTTTGGTGGCACAGAGACTGATATAAAACAGGGATCCAAGGAAGGATCATGTCCCAGATAAGGAGGGGGAGGGTTATCCCATATGCCAAGGGAAGCACCAGTATTAACTTGGGACTTGCAGAGAAGGGCATTTTCAACTGTTCAAGAGGTTCCAACCTTGATGCTCGCTCTTGAAACAGGTGCAAGTATTGAGCTGTAGTGTCGTCCCCTTGGGAAAAGTGTACAAAGGAGTCATAGTCAGCAAAGGTAGCAGGGGAGTATTTGCATAGCTTGACAAAGGTTTCCAACGCTGGGAGAGATTCCAGGAGGGATATTAATCTCACCCGTGGAGAGTAACCATTGATGAGCTCCCTCTGAAATTTTGTGGAGCAGCAGCTGGAGGAGGAAGACTTCAGCTAAGTCCTTTCCTTGAGACTTCTGTTGGGCCCTAAGGCTGGACAACGTGTTGAAGATCTCATTTTTAAAGTTGGAATCATGTGAAAAGTGGATAGTGAGACTAGTAGTGGCAGGTACTGCACACTTTATGGTGTCTTGAGTGAGGGGAGCCGTGAAACACTTCTCAGCACACCCTTTGAGGAAGGTAGCAACCAAGGTCAGAAGGGATACAAAAGTACCAGCCCAGTGGACCGCTTCAACAGGTGACAACTTTGAGAAGATTGGACTAACTCTAGCCACACAACAGTAGAAGAATCTCACAAAAAACCCAGGCTTTTCTCAGATAATGTCAGGGAAACTGGAGCGCAGGAGGTCACTGGAGGGAAAGACACCGCCAAAGGTGATACAACAAGGCCAAGTGACCCAACAAAATGAAGAGACATCCTAAACGGTCAGTATTGTGTTTCCATAGAAATCTTTGGAGCAAAACGCACACCAAACTGGCCACAACCATCAGGGACAAGAGGCCCTGGGAGCTGGGAAGGGTGGAGTAAGATCCAAGGCAAAGGCCAGAAAAATAGGAGGAGGCGGACAGGCAGAATAGGTTACAGAGTGGGTGGAGGGCTCACGTTCAGTAGGTATAAACCAGAGCAGAAAACGAATTTCAGCCATGACAGATCTTTGGAGAAGTATTTTTTGTTCAAGAAAATAGAAGTTATACAGAAAATTGGCCCAAAATTCCTAGACTTTATTAGGGTGATCAGAATATCTGAGAAAAGCAAAGCCTTTCTCAATTTGGGACTTAATTTATAGGGGGTTGCTTCACAAAGTTTATGTGGTTGTTTGAATCTAATATGAGCTACAAATTCGTTTTTCTTCAACAAAATCAAAATTTTTCGAATTTATACAGATTTTGTAAACTCATATCTTGTGATTTTCTGGGTGTTAAGTTCGATTCCTGCCTGGGTTTTTGCCTCAATTAAGCCGTTTTCATCAGCCCTGGATGGCAAAGCCAGAACACATTTTTTGTCAATGACCTTAGATAGGTCATCGGTGACTCTTAAGGGTTTTGGTCTCTGCCCCAAGGGCTTGTTGGACTTAGCTTTAGAAGGGCGGTTAATTTCAGGAAGTATTCACTAGCTGTGATAGTTGGGCTCATAAATCCTTCAATTATGCATTTTCCCTTATTCCTCAAGCCACAGGCCATAAGGCAACTGTCTCTCACTGGTACAGTTGTCAGTCAATTCTTTAATTTTAGTTTTCCAAAAACCTACCCTTCCTCAAACTAAAAATTTGCTTTTATTTAATTTTTTCAGAAGTTGCTTCCTTAGCAACCCTGAATCATGTTTCTCAGTTTGAATCACAATTAGGTTCTAGTGGCCGTTCTCACCACACTGCTTACTACCTTTGTTGAATGGGGATATCACATGCGTTACCTATTGGGAAATCCCCATTTGCAAATTTTCTCTAGTGAAAAGATGTGCTGATGATGTTAAAGATCCTATCTCTCCGCTGAGTAAGTTTTTGTGATCTTACCTCTTGCTTGATCATTAGTGTCCCCATGGCAAGTCCTGGACCTACTGTTGTACCTGAAAGACCCAGTTTCTGAATTTTGGGGCTCTCTGAGGCCATTATCTGGTTGCTTATCTTGTTGATGGGTAAGGCCACCAGCTGTCATTTTTCTGTTTGCTTCCCTCCTGCTATTTATCAAGTCGCTTGGATAGCAATGCCCTTGGCATTCTGGTCTATCTTCTGGGTGCTCATGCACCACTGATTGGAAGTGCAGTTTTCAAATTTTATCTGTCACTTCCATGACACAAACACTTGATCTTTTTAAGCTTGAGGTTTTTCTCTTTTTACATGGATAAAAACATCCTACAAACGTTTCTGGTAATCCTAGACATATTGCTAAACATTGTTATATTGTTCAATTATATGAGTACAATTTACATCTTCAGTATTTTAAGGATCTGATCCATTACTCTATTGAGTGTAGCTGGGGCGTTGCACAAGCCCTGTGGCATTATTTTTTTGTTTAAACATGCCTTAATTGGTGGTATGCGCATTACTCCTAGTCTTCTGGTAACAGTTCTATATGCCAAAATCTACTTTCCAAAGTCCACAACTGAGAAGTAGTGTGACCCTTAAAGTTGTTTCAAGGAATTACCAATGCGCAATTTGAAATAATTTTCTTTGTCAGGTTATTCAATTTTTAGTAGTGCATGAATATGCAGTGGGCCCCATCCTTTTTTCATACAAGCAGAAGAGGTGACGCCTGTAACTCTTAGAGGAGCTTACTGAGCCTGGATCCATAATTTGATGTGAGTTTTCATGACTTCTTCACTACTTATAAAACAGAGGGTAAGGACTCAATTGGAAGGGTATGGAGTTCTTGGTGTTGATCCTATGAGCTTTTACCTTACACAAGCCATTATTTTTAGGTCAACTGCTTAAAGAATCCCAGTATTGGTAAAAGAGTTCCTTAAGTTCACACTCTTTCTTTGTAACATACTCATGAAGCCCAATCTCTTTGATGTCAGCAATGATGTGAACAGACTCAACGTCAGCATAGTGGTGCACTTTTTTCCAGTTTTTATATCTTTATCATATCAGGGTGCTTGATATTGTTTTCAAGTAGGACTTTGACTTCACCTTTGTAGGTAGAAACGTAGAATGTAGGCATCACTCTGGGAATCTGTTCTCTAACTCTTTGGACAGTAAATATTCAGCATTGTCTGTTCCAAAGTATCAATACTGATGTTGACCAACGTGACCTTCTGTTCTCAAGAAAGTAGGTCCATTTTTCGCTGTAGTATAAAAACAAAACATATCCTGCTTCTATGGTTGATAGTAGCTAATTTGTTCCCTTCATCTTCAGGGTATAGATGTATGGGTAAATGGAAAGATTGGTTTTGACTAATCATATTTGCTTCTTCTGCTCCTTCTTTTTCTTGTCTTGGAACACAATTGACATCTGATAGTTGAGAGGCTGACTAAAATCAGACTGTAATCAATAGATTTTCTAAACTCAACTAAGAACTGCGTTCCTATGAGGAAATCATTATGCTTGTCCTCAACAACAATAGTTAAAGCATATAAGACAATGCGTACAATTTTAAGGTAGCGCAGAATAGGTTTTTAGTGCTTTGGTTGACTCAGGACCATCTGATCTGAACTTGTCCTGGTAAACAATGTCTTGTGCAAACTTCAATCTTTTCATGCGCTTGAAATATTTTATTTTCTGTAGCCCAATAACTGTACTGTTAATATTTTACTTTTTGTATAATAACTTACACTTTATAATGCTCTTGCTTTTAGTCATGCTCATGGTAAGAATAGCACTGACTGTTTGACTGTACCATCTTACTTTTTGGGAAGGCAAAACTCCTTGAAATCCTTGGTGACTTATGTTCTTCATTTGCAATATTCTTAAACGTAGCTTCCACAATATTCTTGATATCCAAGATACTGTAAACAATCTTTGTGGATTAAAAATCTTGATCTAAGTAAGACTTCTCAGTAGGCTCAAACTTCTCTTTATTAGGTCTGATTCCAGTGGGCACAACACTTCAATTGTAGCTCCAACAAAATAGTATCCTTAATCTACCTTTGAACCAAGCTCTGCTTTATTAATTCTGTTAACGTGGTGCATGATCCAATTGATTGATTCTGTGACCTCCTCCTTAAGTTCTTCTTTCTTTATTTCCTTTAGACTATAACAACTTCTCCAGAAATGTACTTGTTGAAAGTTAATGCACTTGAAATTAGTATTGGTTTGGTATGTCCACTCAAGTTGGCAGTAAACCTTCTCCTTAGGTTTACCTTGCAGCTTTGAGCAACATAAGTAGCATTTCAATCAGGGTGCCGTTGCTGATAAATGCTGATTTCTTGACTCCATCTTTAAAGCGTCTTTAGTGTCAACAATGGCATCCTTGATGTCTTTCAGGATTTTTTGGGTTTATGGTCAAGGTCATTTGCATGTAAAGTTTCAGGTGTGATTGAAGAAAACTAAGCAAGATGGTCTTTTAAGTGACTAAATCCAAGGCTTTAATTATACAAAGCTGTTAGGTGCCTTAAGGCAATACCAACATTCATAGTTCATAATTAACTTGTAATTCTTCACTATCATAATGAGGGATATTTGCTTCATATTTTGAACGTCATGTGCACTTCCAAATTTGGCAATATATATCTCTTTAACTTTTTTCAAATTATGATGGGACCAAAGTTTATCTCCAAGCACCACGTGTGCTTTTATACTCACACCTCCATAAACATGGTGAGCTTTCTGCTTGTTGCTGGCTCCGTCCATTCTGCTTTCATATAGATTTAGAAATTAAGCTATAGTTCCCTAAACAGGAGTAATTTAGTCTTGAAGTAAATGTGGAATTGGGACTTTTTTAGGTTCAATTCATCATGCTTAATGAGACACCATCTCTGGTGGGAGGTTATTGGTAGTGCATTCTACCAAATCAGGTAAAATTTTGAGGATGGAAGATGATTCACTTGCATTTTGTTCACGTTTTATTTCTAGCAATCCAACAGGACTTTTGGATTTCCAGATTGGTAAATCAAGTTTAGGCTCTGTACAGTTTCCTTGTTCTCGCTTCAAAGGACTCCACCTTTTCTCTCACTTGAGTCATGTCCAGCTCTCTAGTCCTTTCTTGCGCTGGTGACTCTCTGACTCTTTTTAACTCATTCATCAGGCAAGCTGCATGCTTCTTTCAAATTACTAAGCATTCTGTACATAAAATCCAGAGGCATATCATTTGTAATTTCTTCTCCATGGTACACTTCCAGGTATCATTGTAGGATTCCTCAAGTTAGCTTGGGTGCCCCTTTGACTAGCATTAGTTATTGCTGAAGTAGCCTGCTTTCTCAGATGGTGCTGGAGAAAGGGATGAGCCTTTTGTATTAATTAATTGTTTGTATATAAGGTGCATTATCAGGCACATTATGGCTCTAGTTCTTCTGTAACTAAATTTTTCTAATGGTTCAAGTATATTTTGTTGCTTTAAGCCTTCAATTTACATATGGTAGCTGCTCCTGAGCCTGCTGGAACTCCTCAAAACTCTTCTGACAACAGAAAGTTTAAGTCTAGCCTTTTTAATAAATATATTATGCTTAACTATCACCAAATAAAAGGACAATATTAAAGACAGATTTTGTAAAAGTTGTTACTTTAATGATATAAAAATGGAAAGTATATATAGTAATAAAGAGGAGTGAATGCATAGTGGGGTGGTTCCTGCTCCACTCTGGGCTGGGTTTAATTTAAACAAGTATAGAACCAGAACAGGTTTAAAAAGCTCAGCATGGTATATTTGTCCCAAGGTTGACCCACCTCAATTACTTTTATATAGTAATAAGGGTTTGGGGTATATATCATGACTTAATTTTTATCATATCAACGTCTTCTCATAAGGCAACTGTGTATTTGTAGCTTGATTCAGGGACAGCAAAATCCAATATCTTGATCATCTGGGATCTTTTAAGCTACTTGTATAATTTAATTTGTGGCTCTCTGGCCTTTTTTTGGTTGTGTGGCTACTATGTTTAACAGTGGCTTTATGTGTCCTTGCGCCCTTGTGGCTCTTGTGGCTGCTTAATATATATATCGATGGTCTCACTTAATGGTGCTTAAAAAATTAATTTGCTTTAAGATTTAATTATATTTGCATCACTTAGCTTCAAATAGATGGGTTACTTCAGAAATTGATTTCAATTTATTATAATTATTAATGAAGCCAAGTGTATATGAGGGGATTTCCAGAAGTGTTGTCTGCAACCTTATGCACATAGTCTTTGATACCAGTATATATACTTTTTCATCCTCTGACGTCATGGTGACCAGCTGGCAAATCATTGCAGTGGTCAGGGGGTAAATAATGGCCTCAATTGTCAAGAATTTCTGATCAGTTAAAGCCTAAGACAAGGCTTCAAATATTTGCAAATCTTATTGTTGGATATTTCAGTTATACTCAATCATTGTTTAGCCAGCTTCACAGTTAGTACCAGTGTTAATATAATTAAACTGAAGGTTTTCAGGAAAGGCTTTTCTACAGGTCATTAAATAAACTCCTACAGTTGAGAGTTTCTCGACACTATTTTCCACTTGGAAGACCCCAAGTGTGATAATATTCACAAAATAATTGGAAAACCTGAGGAGAATGGTAAAAAGAATATAAAGCATTGAAGAAGATTCTGAAGAACTGCTCAAGAGCAACAAGGATAATATAAGGATTTCTGGAGAAACTATCACATAAAAAATATTTACCCTATGTGAAGCTGAATAAACAAATAACTATAATCATGAAATTAACCCATTATATAGGCCATGGTAGGCTACAGAAGACCTACCAAAATTTTAAAGGAGAGACTCTACTAAGAGGCAATGTTGAACAACATCAGTCAGATTTTGGAGCTTTGTGTTTAATGCCCCCAATAAAGCCATTCTCAAGAAGTAGTTTATATTTTCAGCCTGTCCTTTTAAGTGCACCCTTTCACAACATCTCAATTGGCGTTGTAGGACCATTCCACAGGTCATCCAGTGGAAAAAAATTATTGTTGTAGTGAAAGATTACTTTATCAAGTGTACAGAAGCAATTGCAGTCATTGCGTTTACCTCAAGGATTACCACAAGATTCCTCTATAACCAGCCATTACATGTTACAGATGCCCTCATATACTCCTTTCTGATATCAAATGGAATTTTATTCAGATGTTGTGAGACACCTGAGGGACTTAATAAGAGTCAAGAAAAAGTTTATTAAACCATATAACCCACTATTTATGAAAGGGTGGAAGAGTAAACAGAAATCTTGTTTTTTATAAAGAGGATTGTAGTCAACCATGGATCAAAATGAGACATAATGTTGCCATCATTCCCTGTTCACTTACCAAGTGAGCTACACCAGGACTATTGGTGTTATGGATTTAGTTGATTAAAAGACTGGGAGTCCAGTAGGGTGTGTTACAACCAAGTGGAAGGCCCATATGCCAGTAGCACAGCTGTCCTGTTGACTAGAAGGAGGGATATCTTAAAGTTAATGGGAGGGAAATAAAAATTTAAAACCGTACCAAAGGCTTTATACCAAACTAAATGGGTGCAATGGGTGAAACTGCAGGTCTTAATGGGACAATCTTAAAGTAATGGAGGCGTGAAGGATAACAGCTCCTCTTGATATTGCAGTTGCTGGCCTTTGATAATTGTCCAAGGTACTCTGATTTGCCACAAAGCTGCTGACAATGACCAAACTCACTCTGGTGTAATTGCTCATATTCAAGTTAAAACTAATAAATCAAATAATATTAATATGATTTATATTCTGGGTGAGATTGTTAATCATTATTGTGGTGTTTGGATTGAACAGCTATGCTTGATCAGTAAATGATTTGTGTCATAAATGGAATTCTTACATAAACTGAGGTGAATGGCACAAAGATAGATTCTTTGATATTCCAAGGGCTTGAAACCCCTTTTGGGTTGGGTTGACAGGTTTTCTTCACTAATTAACAAAAAACAAGAATCAGCACTTTTGGGAAGTCCCTTGTTAGTAGGATTGCACTAATCCAGTGGTAAATCAGCGGGTAAATCCTAGTTTTGAGGGTAGCCTTTATATAAGGAAGATATAAAAGTATAGATCAGGAGCATAATCCTTCACAAATTCTTCTAGGGTGCAGAAAGCTGCTGGATCAATGGATTGGAGTGCATACTCAACGTTCATCAAAGCCAGAACACAGATTACAACATTATTTTCTGAATTATCAGGAAAAGTTCTTAAACTTGTGTAACAGGTAGAGTCTATGGATAACAATTAATTAACACAGTATTTATATTAGAAAGGCTCAAGTTAGGAATGAACCTACATCAAACCCTAAGAGGAACTGTTGTCTTGATAGTGGAGGTAAGAAGGAGACTGGAGGTTATTTATATAACTGTTATGAGCTGAGACCTTTTTTAGTACTCTAAATTGGTTAACCTAGAAAGCAAAGTATGGATTAATAGGGATTTAGAAATTTTAGATACATTTACTAAAGTTTTAATGGAGGATGCCTTATTGGCAGCAAATTACTTTGTTAGAGACAAATCTATTCAGATTTGCACAGTCTATTCAATTTGTATATCCACCTGATATAATCCATTCATAATGGTTGATTGATATCCATAACTACCAGGCCAGTATGAGCAACTCAGATTATTGTTCCATGATCTATAATTGTATACTTAGTGACACAATCCAACTTTTCTGACTCATTAAAGGATTATCAAAGTTTTAGGGCAGATATTGTCAATTCTAGGAGGTTAAAGATGCTAGACTGGGTGTAGGATGAATCTTGGATCCCTGATAGTGGCGCCTGATTTGGACTAACTCCCTGCTGACTCCTCAATCATCCAAACTAAGCGGTAGTATAAAAGGGGTACAGAGGGAGAACCTTTAGGGGCCTGAGCAGTGACCCACCGTTCATCAAAAACATGAGCAAGGTTGCTCAATTGGAACAAGTTTTCTTATATAGTTTGAGACATCTCTTACGCCTGTGTGGAATTTCTCACATTTATGAAGAGAGGTTGGGTCTCCTGACTTACATTATCTCTGCTTTTAGAGCAGAAAAGATTCTTTCTACTGGCACATGGACTAGGGCATAGTTTTTGTGCTTTGCATGGAGATTGATGGCAAGGATAGCAGCAAATTTCTCTTTTAATAGGGGGCCTTGTGGTTTAACTCTTGGACTCAGATTACAGCTCCATTCAATTGGTAAAGTCTATTGTACTCACCCAGATATTTTGTAGGAGGGGTAGCCCTATCATTCAACCAGGTATCGTATGGATCTATGAGATTTACTTTAGGCCAACGTTGCCTCAAGCTCTTCCTCTTGAGAAATGCCAACCATGATATACTCTGGTGTGTTGGGACACTCTTCATTGAAAAGAAATAGTTGGTAGATTTGGAACATTTTTATGGTGCTTCGAGTTTGCCAGAAGCTTTATGAGGCATGCATCAATACTAAGTCTTCTTCAGATTGAAGGGACCTGGAATTTTCTAGCTAGCTTCCTTGAAGAAGCCTTCATTAATAGGTTTCTAGTAACAACCATGACAAGAGAGCCTAATGAGACATTATAACATGGAAGCTACTTTAAATTAGAAAACTTCTTATAATCTTCAATGGCTCTTGTACGTGCTCCTGAACAAGATTTTAGGTATTATGGATGTAAAAAATGCAGTTCTCTACTGCATGAATCACTGAATTCAGGCGCATACCAATCTGAAATGAGGGGCTATAACTCAAGGTATCATTAGAGGGTAAAGCCCAATGAAGGAGCCCAACGCATTGTTTTAGGAAAACTGTGCCAAACCAAATATGTGACCCATGTATTCTGGAAGGCTGTGGTTAAAACTATAGGTACTGCTCTAGGACTTAATTGACCCTCTTGGTTTTTCATCTTACTGAAAGCGATATGACATAGATTGATGGGGCTTGATGCTAAGGAGTTCTAGTAATGTATCAAACTTTGACCATAAACTGAGGGCCTTGATCATTCATAATTTCTTCTAGAAGTTTAAAGATGGTAAATAACTGGCAATGAATAGGGTTATTAACTCCACCATGTAATAAACCAGGTTTCCAAGACCTAGCTTGCCAGCCCAATACATACACTATGTCTGAAGAGAGTTTCCTGAATCAAATGGCGGAATAAGTTGGTATCAGGTTGTCAGCCATCAAATTTAAAATATTTGCCCTACACTTTAATGGAAGGTCCTGGTGGTAATTCAGGTAAATTGTCTATCAAGGGTGGAGATCTGATGCGGCGGACAATACTCTACCAGACTCTAGCTATCTGTCTGGACCCAGGGAGTATGCACTTACTGGTGATACGCACTAACAGGCATCTCCACTGGTGACCACAACCAGGCTAAGGTGCAGCGAGATTGGCAGGCCCATTGATACCTCAAAATGACCTCACACCTTCCAAAGCCATGAGTTCATGGCTTATGGCACCTGGTGAGTGTGGGCTCAACGTCCACACAATTCTGAGCGGATTACTGACCAACCTAGGATACAAACAGAACCAACTGAATACCTTATAATTTAAAATAAAGATCAAGAAAAATGGCCAATCCATTTTAGATAGGCCTAGCTGGTGAGGGCGCCCACAAATGGTGGGAACGCAGAATGGGGCATTCAAAAACAAGATAGTAATCTAACTAGGGGGTTATAATAGGTTTCACTGAAATATAAACCTAACTTCTGAGTCAAAATTGTGAAATAAATTAGACATTATAAGTGGATGATTCCAATGTCATATCAATGGGTTTGAGTCCTAATTTCAAATGATTTAATTGATAATAAATATAAATTTATAATTAAAAATGTCAGAATCCCTACCAGAATGGTAGATTTGGATATTTCAGCTGGTGGGAATTGATCCCAATCTAATCATATAGCCCAAACTTCTGTTGGCATAATTCCCAGCATAATTTGATTACTCTAAAGTCAGGGATCAACCCCAATTTACATGTTCAACTAATGCTCCTTTAAAGCTACCTATTCTTGTTTTCAAACTTGCTCCATGTGGCAATTGCAGCATATTTGACTGAGATAATTGAGCTGCTGCTGAATCCCCAATTTGTTTATTTTAATAGATCTAAGCTTAGACTGTTTTGGATTTTCACCAAGAAACCTCCCCAATTTTCCTTATATTGTTGCTACTAAGCTAATAAAACTTACTTTTCTCCTTTTTCAATTTTGTGATAAAATTGTATTTATTGGAATTTGCCTCACCAGACATAGTATCTGGTATAAAGACTTATCACACTAAAAAACACAAGGTATTTATCCAACACCCTCAGGCTTTAGGTTATGTCCAACAATTAACAAGGGATCTGTGGTATTGCACCTGTGATTCTGACAAAACTGGTGTTCCCTGCCAGGTACACCCTGAGTTTGCAGTGAAAATTATAATAATAATAATAACAAAAAGTACTAGCAACTAAGGTCAATAACAATTAAGCTTTACAAAACTCACCAGATAATAAAGCCACCCATCTCAGCAACTGGGCAATCAATATGCACATAGGAGATACAGTGGCCAACTGCAATATTCACTTCCCCCATCAATGGAAGTGACCCTCCACGCTCCATCTGCTAAACAATACAATTTACATTTATCAGTTTTTGCTGAAGCTCTCCAGCCCCTCTTGTCTGGGGCCTTTGTCCCTGAAGGCTGAGCTAATATAAGATGGGCTCTTGCCATGCCAGTCCATATAATACTAACTCAAAGCTCTTCATTTGATATAGAACAGGTTGGAGCCAGATGCACAGAATGCTATCACTTTCTACATCCCACCTTATACTATCTACTTCAAGTAGCGGGGTTCCATAATAAGGAATTACTCCACCACTTGCAGTTATTGGAGACAATACATTTGCAGCTTCTTCACTTCTACCAATCTGACTTCCAGTTTGGCAATGAAAACCAAAATGTGATAGTAGAAAATTGGCAGCTTATTAATGATATAAAAAATGTGCTAGCCCTCCTGGATCAAGGAGTTATGAGTTTAGTTTGGATGGAACTTACCACTTGCTTTAGTCAACTAGAGGTCATTATCCAGAATCAGATTGCAGATCAGACCTGAAAAGTGCAAAATGGTTTTGATAACTTTATCACCTCTATGGATGAACGCCTTCAATCTCTGGAGGAAATAATCTATAGATTCTGGGATAGCCAGAATAGTCTCCATACTTCAGGGCCTTAAGGAATTCCTGGTGAGCGCAGACCCCCCAACTATGATGGACAGGATGGTGACTGGGTATCCCCTGGTTGTGATGGATAGGATGGTGAACAAGGACCCCCTGGTCATGACGGACAAGTTAGTGAATGGGACCCTCTGGACCTAGAGGATCTCCAGGACCCAGCGTTAACCCAGGAATCCCCGCCAAACGCCTCCAGGCGTTAATACAACAAATAAATAACCTTGATGTTCAATTGGATGCATCGTCCAAGGAGCCAAACTCACTTAAGATGGAGTTCCCCTCTCCTCTAAAGTTTTCTTACCTGCTCACTACAAATGCCTAGGAACCTTGGCAATCCTACCTGATGTGGTCTGTGAACTGGAGCAAGCTAGTGCTCACCACCAAAAATTATCAACTTGAACTACAAGCTGCCAATACCACTTTAAAAAATGAAGTATGCCAATTAAACCAACTTGTCACCACAAAATCGGCTATTAGTACCACTCACAAACAGGTAGATCTGATAATCAATTATATTAGCAATCTTTAGAGCCGTGTGGATTGTTCTTTAACCTCAAGCGTATTCCCAAGATACTGCTTCTTTGTTAGGTGAAAGCGCTATCCCTGTATCAGTTCATGTCGTTCAGCCTCAACCCCCCAAGTGGTACATTTAAACCTTTGTTCAAAGAAAAATACGTCCAGGGAGGGAATTATTGTCTCATTCTTATATTGCTACAAAAGCTATATAGGGAGTGATCAATTGCAAACAGTTTAAACATGTGACAAATTGTCTTAGTTGCATGATATAAGATTTTATGGTCCCCATCTGATGCATTGCCATACTTGGACTGATGGTAAGGCTGCCTTGCTCCAGGAATTTAGGAGCAACCTAACCCTATCTAACCAAAACCAGACTTCATGAGCATCAGCTTTAGTTGAAGGAACTATTAATAAATTTGCCCACCGTTTTTACCCTGAGGAACAAACTCTGGTTTCAAGGAATTGTTTTACATTATATGATGCTATTACCACCTTGTTCTTGGCATCTAAAATATGTTTAATATCTTACTTTATCTTAAAGTGGTGAAATTCAACTTGACGTCCCTCCTCCATATCAAGGAAGCTATTTTAAAAATTCTGGCTGAACAACATAAACCTGCTGGGCCATCTTGTTTTAACAACAATAAGTCCCTGCCCCAAGTGATAGCCGTTACTCCCCCCAATTCGCCTACCCCTAAATTATACTGCACCCATTGCAAAAAAACCAACCACACTGCGGAATTTTGTTGTGTACTCCAACGTAAGTTGGCAAAAGATCAATCAGTATAGGGCAAGAGGCTCACTATGCTGGTGGAAATCAAGTGTCTTAATACCCTTGTTATAGTTCTAGCTGTCTTCCTACCACCTTAGGTTGCTTTGTGTTAGCTGCCTCAGCAGAAGCTGAAGTACCCCTTTCTATTTAAAGAAAAAAAACTCCAGCTTTCTTACTTTTATGTTGGTCAATTACCCAATCTAGTTTTGGCAGTGAACTCTTCTATGGAAAGCCAAAATCTGGCAGATAAAACCTTTGAAAAAGCATTAACATCCTTAAGCTTGGCCGTGGCAAAGTTCTCCATTTGCTTTGCTACAGCCCCCCCTCACAAAAGTTTACTAGCTATTAATTCACAGTTCAGCTCTTTAGTGGTTTAAGTTGAGGTAGTCATACGTAGGGTTAAAGTCCAGGCAATAATTGACATTGGTTCATTAGCTAACGTTATATCCTCACAACTTATTTAAAAAATAAAAATAATTCCAAACTTAATTAACAAAGCTTAATATGGGACAGTCAGTAATTGGAAGACCAAAGCAAAAGGGAATATTTCGCCTTACCTCTCAGATTCAAAAATCTTAAAATTACTACCCCCACTATACAATTAAAAATTGATAATTGTGAGTTGCAGTTTGGAGTCCATCTGATGTGGTAATTCAATTGCATCATTAACCATAAAGAAAAATACCTTTCACTAATAGGTTATATGATCCCATAAATATTTGAACTCTTGGTCAAGAGTAAAGGGAGCCCCAAAAAAATAGCCTGCATCCTCACATATCCATCCTCCATTTGTAAAGTCAAGTATCAAGTCTTAGGAGAGAAAAAATAAGTTACCCCCTGAGGATGTGAACGCTGAAGTTTGGATCCCTTTGAATGTCACCCATCCAATTACAATTTTAGATGGCTCAAAAGTTATTGTGGATAAGGTATCATGATTCTAGGTTCTCCTAATCTAAATTTGGAGCAAAATAGACACCCAAACCTTTAATCAAAGATGTGTTGACCTAACTAGGAATTTGGATCCTGCCTACGGGAAATCTATCTATATCATATTTGGGGATTTAAAGATTCAAACCCTCCAAGTCCCTCAGCATGCCCTATAACTTAGGTAGAACTATGTCCCATTGAAAATATTGCTGATATGAGTTGTTTGGATCCTTACAAGATTTAGGGTTTGATCCCCTTCCCATAATAGCTCTAGTAAAAAAGTAGAATTGGAGACAATCTCACCCCTGATGAACGCCAAGATGTGGAGAACCTCCTTGAAGAGTATTTTAGTATTTTTTATCGGGAGCAGGTGACTATGGAAAAGTGTTGGGTAATTCATCAAATTGAGGCCAAGGATTACCCTCCATTTAAATCTAAGCCATACAGAAAATCCAAAGTGGAGGAAGCTCAAGTGTCCTTGAAGTTACAGCAACTGTTGAAGGCCAGTTTATTAGTACCTTCTAACAGCTCATGTGCTTTCCCACTCTTATTAATTTGGAAGAAGGATGGTGGCCACCATGTTGTCATAGATAATTGCCACCTCAACTCTAAAACTTGCAAATACAATTATCCATTGCCATGTATAGATGACTCCTTATGCTTAATGTTGGGGTCCCACTATTTCTCAGCTATAGATCTCGCCAGTGGTAATGGTAAGTAGATTTGTCCCCATAATATTGTGAAATGTGCGCTCTCATCAGAAAAGTGAAGGACTATGTGAGCCCACTCAAATGCCCCAAGGGTTGTATAACGTCCCTGCTACATTCCAATGCACCATGGACGGACTATTGGGCAATTTAAAGTGATTCTGCGTACTAGTTTATCTTTATAGTATTAGCATTTTTTCAAGAACCTTTACTGAACATCTATATTACCTCAGGTAAGTCTTTCAGTAGTTTGGGCAATTGTTGTTAAACTAAAGCTGTCAAAATGCTCTTTCTTTCAAAGTGAGATGGATTTTTTGGGTCATAAGGTCAGTAAAGTTGGAATATCCCCAATGGATGATAAGGTTTTGGCCGTTGCTAAGATGACATCCTGAATTCTCTACAAGGCATACAAGTTTTCTATGAGATGGTGGAATATTATCACCAATTTATCCCCTACTTTGCAGACATCTCCAAGCCTCTGGGTATCTACTGAAGCTTGGGATACCCTTCTAATGGAAAGAAGAGCAACAGCAGGCTATAATCTGCTATGCATCTCTATCCCACTCTCCAGTACTTTATCACCAAAATTTTGATAAACCCTTTCTCCTCTTTACTGATGCTAGTGATATCGCTATTGGAGCTATACTATCTCAACATGGTGAAAACTTAGTAAACCATCCCATCGCCTACTACAATAAGACCTTATCTAAAGCCAAACGCAATTATAGCGGCATGGAACACTAAAGCTTGATGGTCCTACTGGCTATGAAGAACCTCTGACCTTATTTTATACAGGAAGCATTTTTATCATTACCAATCATTTTTCCTTATGATAGCTACAGCAAATGAAGGACCCCAATGGGAGATTATCCAAATGGGCGTTAAAACATCAAAACTATGACTTTTCTATTATTCACTGACCAGGGCCTGTCCACCAAATGTGGATTGTTTATTTTGGCTTCCCATATTAACTATAACAAACCCTGAAGAGGATTGGCTATATGATCTCATAGTCCAACTGCATTTATGGAAGGATGAATCCCTGACCCTTCAAAAGGAATTAGCGAAAAGATTGTCAAATCTTTAAGTAAAAAGACTAATTGTGAAAACTTGTGTCTAGAAAGTGGGTGCCCTATGTACAACATTCATCTTGAACCAATGTCATATTAGAGGGACATTAGCAAGTCAGCCATAGTTGAATTTGGAAAACCTTCTAGTGGCTTTAAAACTCAATTTTATTGGGAAAAATGCTCTTTTTAATCCAGGATGTATTAGAGTCCTGCCTGGTATGTAAAATATAAGCTGGACCTAATCTCCAATCACAACATCCAGTGGTTCCACCTTGTGAACCATTCCACACTATTAGCATTGATGTTGTAGGACCTCTCCCCAAAATCTCTAATGGCCATTTGTTCCTGCTACTGGCCATAGACCATCTAACTAAGTGGATTTAAGCAGTATCACTACCCTCATCTTTGACAATGGCTACCGCACCATTTTTGTATAATAGGATTATCACCCAATATGGTTTCTCAAACATCATTCTTTTATGATAATGGGCAAAATTTCCGCTTGATGCTGGTGAAAGGTTTAGCTGAACTGATGGGAACAATACAGGTCTTCTCCATCCCCTAACATCCTGCAACAAATGGAATGATATAGCGAGCAAATAGTACTCTAACTGCAACCTTCTGAAAAATGGCTATAACTGACCCCCTTCACTGGCCCAAATATTTTCCCAGTACCATTCTGGCCTATAGGAGTTACCATCAAATAACTAAGATGTTGCCATTCCAGGCGTTGTATGGCAGAAATTCCCATCTGCCTTCTAAAGTAAATCTATGCTTGACCAAGCCTCCCCCAAAGCCCCTGAAGTAATTATGTGAAGTATTGCAAATGAAATTATCAGTCTTCAGGCCCTAGCTATCAAAACCTGCCCGCTACAACCAGTAGAGAAACAGATCAATTTAATGATAAGCATGGCTCTCTGTTAAATTTGGGGCTGGAAAAAGGCTCTCTGGTGCTTTCACTTCAAATCCAACAATATATGTGAGGGGCTTGTCTCACCAGTTATATAAAATAATGTAAATAAATACTAAAGATGCTTTTAATTTTATGGAATTTTATTATATGCGCATGGGGGTAAAAGAGAGAGTATACTTAATAAATCAATAAAAGTATTTAAAACGTCAAGTCTTGACATTTTGATAGCTTGAGAATTTCCAAATTAAGTATAATTGGATTTTAGCTTATTGAAGCTTAGTAACTCGCTTCACTATGGCTGAACGACTGTTGGGAGTTAATCTTTGGCAATATGTGCCCATGGGATAACAATTTAATTAATTTCAGTCAATCCTCTTTAGCAAAATTTATTGCACCCTGAGGGACCCCCGCCAAACCTATAAAAGGGGTGGTCCCCACTTTGGTGCTGGCTTTGAACTATTCATGGCTAGGGGAGAAACCTTCAATTGACTCCTCAGGTTTACCTATGGAATTGGGGTAATTTGACTGCCCAACTTATCACTATTTGCTTGGTTAATATTTGTAATCTTGTTGCCCTGATTTGTGGGGTTCCACCGGGAATTGTCCAGGGTCTTTTGGCTGCTAAAATCGTTTTTTTCTATAAATTGATCTCATTATCATTGAGGACTTGTAAATGTCTGAACTTTTCCCTTTTTGGCCAATTTTTCCCCAAAACATCCTTATTTTGAAGCCTTGAGGGCAAATGTCAAACACCCTCTGCACACCTTCCAACTGAGTGACCTAGTTCTATTCTACCATCACCAGCGTATATGTAAGGAGAGTGTCTATAACTCTTGTCCCAGCATGGTAGTGCATGGCGCACAGGGCTAACACTAGAGAACAAGTGTTAGTACTAAAGTTACTAGAGCCTAGCAGAGGGTGCTTGAGCTAGAATAACATAGGTCAAGGATGGTTATTATTATAGAATTTAACCAAAATGGAACCACACGGTGCTCATAGTGGTAGGGTATAGACGCCCCAGGTTGGAGGGAACCTGGGAGGCCCAATGGTGCGTGGGCGGATAAATTTATTGTTTTTAAAAATAAAATGGTTAACATTGCACAAGACCTCCTCAAAGAAGTCTATGCACAGGATTGTCCAATATAACATGTAAAAGGTGAACTTAGAAAAGGGTTTTATTAAAAGTGAAGTTGACCAATGAGAGAGATTAGTCTTGAGAAACAGGATTTAAGGTTATTCAGGAAAATGATTTACTGAGAGAAGTGGGTCTAAGCTGAGGTGCACCAATAGGTGTAAGTTTTCATTAGGCAATAATTTGTACTTGTTAATTGACCAAATTTGGGTATATATCATAAGAGAGGCTGATGTGAGCTGGAAATTTTTAAACCAAATGAGTTCCAAAACCCCTTTCACTGAGAAACTAAAGCAAAATGTTTCACTAATTACAAAGCTAGTTTTAATGCCCTTCTGTTATACAGAACCAAACTTCTCTTGCATCCTTAGTACCAACCTGGGCATACCTCACCTTAACACAGCGTTGATCTAAGGTTTCTTGAGGTCAGGGAGCCCTTCCAACTTCACCTTCTTGGCCTCCTGACATGCAGCTTTGTCCTTAAAGTTGGTCACAATTATGATGTCATATTTAAACCATGTCATTACCCTCTCATCCTTTTGGGGCTACACCCTCCAGGGGTTTGCGCCAGAGAAAAGTTCTTGTAGGCTGGGACCAACTTCATAGTGACAACGGTCTGCTTTGACTGAGGTCTGGTGGCCTAGGGAAAATGCTTGTGAAAACGTTGATCAGGTCTTAGACATGCATGCAGTCACGCACTGGTACCTAACTGTTTTCTGCTGCATCAAAACCCTTCCAGGATACCAGATACTCAAGGCTTATTTTTACTCTTCTGGAGGCTACTATTTCCTCCACTTCCCACTTCAGCACCCCATCCATGAGATAAGCCTCAGGAGTCTCTGGTGGGGGCTCTCAAACAGCATCAATTTTATCCCATAAAAGCCAGTAAAGATTTGAAACAAAGAGATAAGACCTAACTGGTATAAAGCATGGCCCACCTTAATAACATGGTAAGGGCCAATCCTCTTAGGTCCCAGCTTTTTGCATGGTTGCTTGATAGGAATGTTTAGAGCATTAAGCATCACGAGATCCCCTTCTTTGTACGCTGGACCCACTCATCTCTTACCATCAGCATTCTCCTTATATACTTGCATTGCCGCCTCTAAGCTTGTGGAAACCACCTGGTATAATTTCTTGATAGTCTTACCAAAGTCCACCACTGCTTCAACTTTAGATCCAAAACTATGCTACATGCTGAAGGAGGGGTTAAAACCATGGTTAGCGAAAATGGGGAACAACTGATAGAAGCATGCACAGTGTTTTTTAGCTAAACTGGGCCATAGGAAGGTGAAATACCCAATCTGAATGATCTGCAGCAGTGTAACACTGCAAAAACTGTTCTAAGCACTGGTCACTCATTCAGTCTGCCCATCTGATTGGGGGTAATAGGCAGTTGAACGGCAGGGGAAAATCTGAAGATCCTTACACAACTTTTTCCAAAAGACTGAGGTAAACTGGGGTCCCCAATCACTAATAATTTTTTGGGGGACCCCATGAAGCGCAAACATGTGGGTGACGAAGAGCCTAGCCATCTTAGCTGCAGTTACTGTAGTTCTGCAAGAAATTAAAGTGGGCAAACTTGGCAAAATGGTTCACTACTACCATGATGGAAATATAACCATTAGAGACAGGTAATTCCACAATGAAATCTACTGACAAGATAGTCCAAGGCTCTTCAGCCTTCTGAACTGGTACCAACAACCCCACTAGTGGTTGTTGATTTGTTTCATTTAATTGCAGATCAATCACTTATTACAATACCTGCCCACCTGCGCAGGTAAGCCCTTTCAATTGTATGTGCATCAAATCAGCCAAATTCTTTGCTTTTTCAGGATGACCAATGGTGACAACGTCATGATGGTCCCAAATAATTTAAGGCAAAGTGGCTCAGCAGGAACCCATAAGCACCCCTGAAACCACACCATATCATCATTTACATGATAAACCCTGGTTAGCTTATCCTGATTCAGTGCGCGCTTAGCAAGGATCATCATATATTTGGCTAATAATGGCTGAGAAAGGACTACCTTTCTGAACATACTGTATTTCTATGCCTTTTCAAGAGGAGTGAGCGCAAGCCTATTAACCGGGAAGAGGGAAGTTGAAACACAATCTTACCCAGTGGAATCATCAGCTGGGTATTATGAACCTCTACCTCCTTTGGATTGGGAGCTAATGCAGGATTGCGGCTCAAAGCATCCGCCAATCCATTCTCCTTGCCCTTGGTAAACTCATAAGAAAATGCAAATTGGGCAAGGATCTCATGCTAACAGATCTGCTGTGGAGTTAAGACATGAGGTGCGCAGTAGTACAGTAAGGCATGTTGATATGTACGTATGTGGAAAGGTTGGGAAGAGCCATGCAAGTGATAACGCCAATAAGTCAATGCCTCCACCACTGCTAATAGCTCTTTGTCATAAACGGCGTATTTAACTCAGTCAGAGACATCTTCCTAGAAAAATATCCTAACAGATACTCTATACCATCTTCATCTACTTGTAATAAGGCAGACACAATGGCAAAGTTGGAGGCATCATTAGACACAATGAACTCCTTATCAGGATCTACATGGCAAAGGATGGACGTGGAAAACAGGGTGCACTTTACTGTTTGGAAAGCATCCTTCAAAACGGGGACCACTGAAGCACTTTTGAACCACTTGCCTTATACAAGGGAGCCGCCACCTCAGATACATTGGGTGTGAAATCCTTGATGAACATACATGTCCCCAAAAACTCTTCATTTCCTTAACTGAAGTTGGTGTAGGCCACTCATGAATTGCCTTCTCCTTATCTGGAGTTATTATGTGTCCTTGGTCAAACATGACGTTGCAAAAAAAGAAAACCTGGGACTTCAAAACTTACACTTGATGATTTTCAGCATAAGGCTGGCTGTCACAGCTAGTGATATATTTCCTGGAATTAATCGCCCTTCTAAAGCTAAGTTCAACAAGCCCTTGGGGCAGAGACCAGAACCCCTAACTAAGATCATTGACAAAAAATGGGTTTTGGCTTTTCTAGCATGGGCTGAGGAAAACGGCTTAATTGAGGCATAAGCCAAGGCGGGATTTGAACTCAAGACCCAAAAAATCACAAGATACGAGGTTTTGAAATCTGGCCAAATTTGAAACATCTTGATTTTGTTGAAAAAC
This sequence comes from Massospora cicadina, assembly GCA_022478985.1. NCBI lineage: Eukaryota > Fungi > Entomophthoromycota > Entomophthoromycetes > Entomophthorales > Entomophthoraceae > Massospora > Massospora cicadina. The sequence continues at coordinate 29,084 of JAKSZP010010998.1, read as the reverse complement.
GACGAATTTGTAGCTCATATCAGATTCCAATAACCACTGGAATCTTTGTGAAGCAACCCCCTATAAATTAAGTCCTAAGATGAGAAAGGCTTTGCTTTTCTCAGATACCAAGATCATTTTAATAAAGCTTAGGATTTTGGGCACACTTCCTGTATTTCGGTTTTTTTCAAAAAATACAACTCTGCAAAGTTCTGCAATGGCTGGAGTCCATTTTCTGCTCTGGTTTGCCTCTACTGTTGTACCTGAGTCCTCCGCCTACTCCGCCACCTATTCCGCCAGCTCCAACTCCTCCTATTTTGCTGCCTTTTGCCCTAGATTTTTCGCCACCCTTCCCAGCTCCCAGGGCCTCATGTCCCTGATGATTGTGGCCAGTTTGGTGTTCTTTTTGTTCCACAGATCTATTTGAAAACACAAAAAAGAATGTTTAGGACGTATCTTCATTTTGTTGGGTCACTTGGCCTTGTTGGCACACCTTTGGCCTTTGTCTTTCCCTCCAGCAACCTCCTGCACTCCAGTTTCCCTGACATTATCTGAGAAAAGCCTGGGTTTTTTGTGAGATTCTTCTACTGTTGGGTGGCTAGAGTTAGCCCAATCCTCTCAGAGTTGTCACCCGTTGAAGCAGTCCACTGGGCTGGTACTTTTGTATACCTTCTGGCCTTGGTTGTTACCTTCCTCAAAGGGTGTTGTTGAGAATTTTTCATTCTCAATACTAGGTGACTCCATTAGTGTGCCAGGCCAAACAGTATGAAGACTGCTGGCCCTTTCTTTTTCACAATCATTGGCGACCTTTCCCTAGAAATTCGCAGGGCAACCCACCAATCCAGCAGACCAACAACTTCTCCTTCTGAGGCTTAACCACTTGTTATAGCTCAGAGGTCCTCTTTAGAACTTGTCCAACAATTGTGGTTCAGCGGCCTCTATTGACTCCCTCAGGGTTTCTCTCCTTCAATCTTTCCAGTTCATCATTGTGGCTGCTAGTTGCTTAGGTTCCCACAGGGTTTCCATCTAGTTCAAATTTGGAAGTTGTTTGTGCCATCCACTCCAGGTGTTTTAACCTAGCACCTAACCTCTGAGGATCTTGAGTCCCACCTCTGCAAGCTAAGCAAACTACCTTTAACTAAAAACTTAATAAAGATGGGAAGACAGAAGATAGATTTATTAAGAGGGAGATCAAACTATTTATAGGCATTTCTTGCCTGTCCACGTCATTGGCATTTATGCCAGCATCATAAGTACTCACTGGTGATTCTCCCTGCTTAGTATTTGTCAGCACTCTCACTGGCAATACTCATCATCCTCAAATGTCCATGATTACATTAATCCTTGCTTTGTTATAATCTGAATTAATTAAATATATTGACATCCTTGGCATAAGTCACCAGTGCCAATTTAAACCTAAAGTACTGTCAGGGATTTTGCCTGATACTCTCACAAAGTCAAATTATGATTTTACTTTATTTAATTAATATTAAATGGTTCAGCATCCTTGGCATAAGTCAATGGACCTCTGAGATTTGACTTTCTGCTGGAAATCCCACAATCATTTTCACATGAAGTTGGTGCAGGGATAAAAGCTGAGTTTAAACAGTTAGTATTAATTGATTCAACATCCTCAGCATAAGTTGCCAGTGTCAATAACAACTGAAAACTATCAGGATCATCTCCTGATACTTTTTTTGATGTCGAATATAAGTAATTCATCATCTTAATTGATATTATTGATTATCTCAACATCCTCAGCCTCAGTCATCAGTGTTGAGACCCACCAATTTTCTATTGAGCATGATGCCCAATACTTTCTTACCCAACCAAATGGGGAGCACAGATTGGGGTATTATCATTAATTATTAATCGAAATTAGCAAACTAATTGGCAATCATCCTCGATTAATTATTATACTAATTTTGTTAATATGTGAGGAATGACATCTGATTAAAAATCCAACAGGTGTGCTGAGGGTGTTGCGCAGCTCCCCTCACTCAAGATGCTCATAAAGTGTGCAGTATCTGCCACTACCAGTCTCACTCTCCATTTTTCATGGGATCCCAAAAGTTAAAAATAAGATCTTCAACACATTGTCCAGCCTTAGGGCCCGCCTGAAGTCTCAAGGCAAGGACTTAGCCAACGTCCTCCTCCTCCAGCTGCTGCTCCATGAAATTTCAGAGGGAGCTCACCAATGGTTACTCTCCATGGGTGAGAATAATAGATCCCTCCTGGAATCTCTCCCAGCGTTGGAAACCTTTGTCAAGCCCTGCGAGTACCCCCCTGCTACCTTTGATGACTATAACTCCTTTGTACACTTGTCCCAAGGAAACTTCACTACAGCTCAATACTTGCGCCTGTTACAAAAGTGAGCATCAAGGTTGGAATCTCTTGAAAAGTTGAAAATGGCCCTTCTCTGCAAGTCCCTAGATAATACTGGTGCTTCCCTTGGCATATGAGATAACCCACCCCCTCCTTATCTGGAATATACTCCATCCTTGCATCCCTGTTGTCTATCAGCCTCGGTGCCACCAAGCCTAATTGTACCACTGAATTACAGATCCTAGAACTTGACAACTCCATCACTGTGGGGCACCAACATGTTTCTGATCCAGTGGTGACATATCCAGCTGAGATACTGGCCGTTATGGACACTTCCAACCTGATTCTAGAAGGCCCTACTTCTGTAATCTCCCAGTACCACTTGGACCAGCAGTGAGCTCTCTGGAAGGTGGGACTGAAACCTCCATCATAGGTGGGGGTCCCCTCACCACTGGCCCTGCACCGCCGCGCTCCACGGAGTACCCCTCACTTTTGTCCTCAAAAGTAGAGGGGGTTAGTAAGTCTAACCCATTTGATTCAGATCATTCACTTCCTCCAGGGTATGAACCTGCTGTTGCCATTTTAGAACCTATGCCCTCTGCCCAACCTGTCATCTCAGTTGGCCCAGTTGAACAACTCTTTCCTATCACTCCAGAGTCATCTCTTGTGGTGGACTCCATCCAGAAATGAGTAGAGATCCATGAGAGGATGATTTAAGAAGAGATAGCCATGGCTGACCCCACCAAAAGCTTGGCTGTCCTTACTGGTGTAGTCTCATGTGATAAAGACCTTCCTCCCCGCCAAACATAGAGCATTAAGTTACCCCACAACATTTAAGTCCCATGGACAACTTTATGGCAATGTGAAGTCATATGGAAAAAACTTTTTAGGGGATACTCCACATTATATACCGCCTTCTGGGCTTGGAGCCATCCTGTCATCCCTTGGCTCTGAGGGAAATAAACCCTCCTCTGCTTACTTCTTGTTCATGGCTACCTTTTCTTCTTCATGGAAGAGCTTTCAAGCACTCACTTTGGTGGACACTGGTGCAACTGAAAACTTCATCCGCCAAGAGTTGGCAGAGGCCCTGGAGCTACCCCTGGGAGTTGGTCAGTTTGTGAAGGGTGGTGCATCTCAAACCATTCCAAGTTACCATGTGTTAACACCTGTCCCTTTCATTGCAGGTGATGGTTACTTTGTTGAGAGCTTCTCCTCAATAAAGAACCTCCTATACCCTGTTATTTTAGGGGTTGGCTGGTGGCGCCAATTTGACATTGCCACTAACCTCCTAGACTCTACCATGCATGCACAATTTCCTGGTGGAGTCACGGTTACCATCCCTTGCTTAGATGAGAGCGCCACGGTGCTCCCCAGAAGGTGGGGCCCCTCTCCTAAGGTGGGCCTAGCCTCTATTCAACCTACTGATGCCCTGACCCCAACACTTACTCTGCCAGAATGCATCCGTGGATATGCTGATCTGTTTGATCCCACAAAGGCCCGCCCACTCCCCAAGCACACCAAGTTTGACTTTGAGTTTAAGTTGACCATGGATCTCATCAAGATATCCTCTCCAATTTACCCCTTGTCCCTGAGGGAGGAGGCTGCCTTGGACGCTTGGGTAGACGACATGCTCTCTAAGGGTCAAATCTTTAAGAAATCCTCACCTGTGTGCTCCCCCTCCTGTTTGTAGAGAAGTCTGATGGCTCACTTCGTCCCTGCATTGATTATGGCAATCTGAACAATGTAACAGTGCCTGACCCCCATCCGCTCCCTCTGGAGCAACAGATTGCCCGCTACGTGGAGAAGGCTAGGGTGTTCAGCAAGCTTGACTGTCTCAACGCTTTCAACCAGATCCGCATTAAAGAAGGCCAGGAGTGGTTGACCACTTTTTGCACTCGGAAAGGTATCTACCAGTTCAGGGTTATGCATTTGGTTTGAAGAACGCTCCCGCCTGCTTTCAGAGGCTCATTGATGCTGTCTTGGGAGACCTTATGGGTACTTGCGCGATTGCATACATGGATGACATACTGGTCTTTTCCCCAGATGCAGAATCTCATGCCCGCCACCTTGTGTCTGTCATGGAGAGACTTTCACAGGCAAACCTTACAATTAAGGCTAGCAAGTGTGAGTTCTTCCAACCCAAGGTCAAGTTCTTAGGAAACATTATCTTCTCCCATGGTCACATGATTGCCCCAGATAAGGAAGCAGCTATCCGTGATTGGGTTACCCCCTCATCTCTCACAGAGTTACGCAGCTTCCTTGGGACATGTAACTTCCTCAAGAAGTTCACCCCCAGCTCTCAGAAGTTGCCGCCCCTCTCTACACCGCTTCAGGGAAGAAGATTTTTAGTTGGACCAATGAATGCAACGCTGCATTCCACGCCGTCAAGTCCATACTATTGTCCAGCCCAGTGTTGGTACATGCAGACCCCAGCCGCCCCTTTATTGTCACCACTGATGCTTCCAACTTTGCGGTGGGAGCTGCTCTGCTACAAGAGGGGGAGGATGGAGTGGAACGGCCTGTTGCTTACTTTTCTAAGAAAATGACCCTGGCGCAGCTCAACTATGCAATATATGATAAGGAACTCCTTGCAGTTGTTGAGGCAGTACAACACTGGCGCCACCATTTGCATGGGTCTAAGTGGCCATTTACTGTCCGTACTGACCACAAGGCATTGATGTACTACCGCGCCCCCCAGAAGCTATCCCCTCACCAGTCCCAGTGGTTAGAAATCCTGTCAGTGTTTGACTTCAAATATGACTTCATTAAGGGCACCCAGAACATGTTACCTGATGCTCTATCCCGGAACCCTGCCCTAGCACCTGACCCAGCACTAGTTGACGCCCACAATACCCAGGTGTTGATTAAGCCAGGAACAGGTGAAGGAGAGCCCACTGTCCAACCCCCCTCTCTGCTTATGATGGAACCTTTGGAAGGTGACGCTGACACCCCTTCCCGTGTTAGGTTGTCCCAACCTCTGTCAGCTGACTATGATAAGATTAAGCAGGCCTGCCATAGAAATGGCGAATCCCTGGACAAAGGCTACCAGTTGATGGATGGGGTCATCCTCCATCAGGGCAAGTGGTGGGTACCTCCTGGACCCCTGCGTGAGGAAGTGATCCGTGAAGCTCATGACCCTCCAACTGCTGGCCACCCTGGCAAGGACAAGACGCTTGAGTTAGTCCGCCGCTCCTACAGTTGGAAAGGTATTGCCACTGATGTGGCAAAATTCACAAAGTCCTGCTTGACGTGCAACCGGTCAAAGCCAAGCCGCCTGAAGAGTGCTGGATTGCTTGTTCCCCTCCAAGCTGCTGAGGGCCCTTGGACATCAGTGTCTGTCAATTTTATTGTGGAACTTCCCTTGTCCCAGGGTTATGATGCAGTAATGGTTGTGGTGGACCGTTTCACAAAGATGGCCCACTTCATCCCCTGCAACACCACCATTACTTCAGTTGAGACAGCCCGCCTCTTTGTAGATCACATCTTTTGCTTACATGGTCTCCCCAAGGAGATTATCAGTGATTGGGGCCCACAATTCACCGCTCAGTTCTGGGAAGCCCTGCTTTCCATCCTCAGCATCCGCCCCTGCCGCTCCACAGCCTTCCACCCCCAGTCAGATGGACAGACGGAGAGGGTGAACCAAGGTTTGGAGCAATTCTTGCGTAGTTATTCCAATGCTGAACAGAACAATTGGTCCTCTCACCTCCCACTGGCGCAATTTGCTTATAATAACCTTACCCATGCCTCTACAGGCACTTCCCCCTTCTTTGCAAACTATGGTTACAACCCCAGTTTCAACCTAAGTCCGCGGATTGAGTCCACCGTCGTCACTGCCAATGAGCGCGCTAAAGAGCTCAGGGACATACATCAGGCAGTGAAGGACCATCTCGTTGATGCTGTGAGGATCTACAAAGCATATGCTGATTGAAAGCGCCGTGAAGGACCTGAGTATAAGCCTGGTGACTTGGTCATGGTCAACGCCAAGAATTCCACCTGAAGCAACCCTGCCGCAAGTTAGGTCCCAAGCGTGTTGGACCCTTCAAGATCCTCAAGAAAGTTGGCCCATCAGCTTACCAGGTTGACTTACCCCCCTCAATCAAAGTGTTCAGCACCTTACATGAATGCCTCCTGACCCCCTTCAATGGTCCCATGCCACCTCACCCAGATCCTGTGATAGTGGATGGTGAACCCCAATATGAGATTGATGCCATTCTTGCTTCTCGCCTATCCTGGCGCCGCCTGCAATACTTGGTGTCCTGGAAAGGATATGATGAGACAGAGAACAGCTGGTATCTTATTGGGACATGACCAATGCTCAGGACCTAATTCATGACTTCCACTCTAGATTCCCAGATGCCGCAGGACCTGCCACCCAAGCCTCTTTAGCTGCCATGAAGTTACCCACTCCCCACAAGAACTTTGCCTTGGCCAATGTCCCCTCAGGTGGTGTAGAACCCCATCCAAGAGCGGAGGGTGATGTCACAGCTAGTGACATATTTCCTGGAATTAATCGCCCTTCTAAAGCCAAGTCCAACAAGCCCTTGGGATAGAGACCAGAACCCCTAAGGGTCACCAATGACCTATCTAAGGTCATTGACAAAAAATGAGTTTTGGCTTTGCCAGCCAGAGCTGAGGAAAACGGATTATTTGAGGCAAAAGCCAAGGCGGGAATTCGAACTCAAGACCCAAAAATCACAAGATATGAGGTTTTGAAATCTGGCCAAATTTAAAAAATTTTGATTTTGTTGAAAAATGACGAATTTGTAGCTCATATCAGATTCCAATAACCACTGGAATCTTCATGAAGCAACCCCCTATAAATTAAGTCCCAAGATGAGAAAGGCTTTGCTTTTCTCAGATACCAAGATCATTTTAATAAAGTTTAGGATTTTGGGCACACTTCCTGTGTTTTGGTTTTTTTTCAAAAAATACAACTCTGCAAAGTTCTGCAATGGCTGGAGTCCGTTTTATGCTCTGGTTTGCCTCTACTGTTGTACCTAAGTCCTGTGCCTACTCTGCCACCTATTCTGCCAGCTCCACCTCCATCTAATTTGCTGCCTTTTGCCCTATATTTTTTGCCATCCTTCCCAGCTCCCAGGCCTCATGTCCCTGATGATTGTGGCCAGTTTGGTGTGCGTTTTGTTCCATAGATCTATTTGGAAACACAATAATGAACGTTTAGGACGTATCTTCATTTTTTTGGGTCACTTGGCCTTGTTGGCACACCTTTGGCCTTTGTCTTTCCCTCCAGCAACCTCCTGCACTCCAGTTTCCCTGACACTGGCTGCCTTTAACCTCTCCACCACTTACCAAAGCTGTACTGCATGGGACTCATGATCAGAGGAAATCACAAAAATATCATCCATGTAGGCTACCGCGCATATCCCCACCAAGTCCCCTAAAGCTGCATCAATATGGCGTTGAAAAATAGCAGGGGCACTCTTAATCTTAAAGGGCATGTCCCAAAACTGTAAAAATCCCTTTCCTGGTACGGAATGTGGTTAACCATTCATGTCCCTTCTTAATCCAGATCTGATTGAAAACATTTAGGCAATCCAGTTTAGAGAAGACTTTAGCCTTCTCCACATAGTTTGAATTCTGAGAAAAAGGGATGGGATGGAGATATGGTACAGTAACATTGTTTAGGTTCCCATAATCTATGCACAGGCATAAAGTTCCATTGGCTTTCTCCACAAAGAGAAGTGGGGAGCATACAGGGGAGGTACACTGATAATTGCACCTTTGGCTAACTGCTCTTTAATTCACACATCTAATGCTGCTTTCTCCCATATAGTCAAAAGGTAATGAAGGAAGATATATTCACTAGATCAACTGTGAGCTTGAACGTACAATCAAACTCTGAATGAGCAGGCAATTTATTGGCTGAAGCTGCATCAAACATGTATTACAAACTCTCCAAACAAGAATATAAAGGTACCTCTAATGATGGCTTCAACAATGGAGTGAGACTGAGGGTGTGGATACTGGGCCAGTGGGGAAAATCGCCCTGGAAGTTAGCCTCAGACAAAGGAACAATTAATGTATGACCATTCTTTAATGTTAGGGATAGGGTATTGTCTCTAAAGTTGGTCCTGACGTCAAACTTTCAACACCATTACACTCCAAAGAGATGGGGTATAAAAGGTTTTTAATTGCTTGAAAACAATCCATCAAAAGGTACTTGCCCAAATTAATAATCCACTAAACTTAGTACCTTCAGGGGGAGATGCCTTGATAAGCTCTTCTCCTAACCTTACCACCTGGCATTTAACTAAGCTCAAGGTAGTTGGCTAGGTCTTGGTCAATGAAATTCTCAGAGGCTCCAGTATCCACCAATATATTAGTGCTAATTTTACCTGAAGGGGATGAAAGGGTAGCTGTTAACAAAATATTTCCTGAATGGTCTTTATTTAAAGTTGACAACGCCAATACTACACCATAAAAATATTCTTCAGGCATAATCAAACCTCCAGTGTGCGTTTCTGCATCATAGAATGGAGAGGGATAGTTGGATACTCTTACTACTGAAGCCACATATTCCACCATATCTTCAGCAACTGCATAAACGTTTTTATATTGTATTTGTAATTTCTTCTCCACCTCCTGGGTTCTGTGTATCATAGTGGTGGATAAGCACGGTTTTTTTTGGGAAATTTGATACAAAGGAATAGGTTCCATATCTGAGCCATTAAAGAATAAATAAGGTTAGGTTGCTTATATGACAACGCCATTATAAAACGCGTTTTTGGTCTTAAATGACCCTATTCTCATTTTGGCAATGGGTTGTCCAACGGTATACAAGGCCATCACTCCCAGGCACATCTTTGAGAGTGCCGCCTGCACTGTCTAAATGTGGTGCCAAAGAAATCCCTGTTTTTTGAATTTATTTTATTGTTTTTGGTGGAAAATTGGGGAATCTCAACTCTAGGACCAAGAAGCATCCATATCCTCCAGGTACAAGAAAGAAGTGTAGGTACTTTACAGTCAGAGGTTGTAAAAATAATGCCAAGATGCTCCAACCTTTGAGAAAAAGAGTAAACAGTGGTGAACTCCACCACAGCTGTGGCCAATCGCTGGCACACACAGTTTGTACTTTGTGAAAATCCTACATGGAAAAAGTTTGTGTATGTAAAAGAAAGTGGCTGGTCAAATAATGAAAGGAGAGTGTCTATAACTCTCCTGTTTCCAGCGTGGTAGTGCATGGTGCACAGGGCCAACACCAGAGAACTAGTCATTAGTACTAAAGTAACTAGAGCCCAGAAAAGGGTGCTTGAACTAGAATAACATAGGTTGAGGATGGTTATCATTATAAGAAATTTCAAAATTGGACCACACGGTGCTCAGAGTGGTAGGGTATAGGCGCCCCAGGTTGGAGGGAACCTTTGAAGCCCAACGGTGCATGGGCAGATAAATTTCATTGTAGTTAAAATTAAATGGTTAACGTTGCACAAGACCTCCTCAAAAAGGTCTGTGCAAAGGATTGTCCAAGATAACATATGTAAAAGGTGAACTTAGCAAAGGGTTTTAGTAATAAGGAAGTTGACCAACAAGAGAGATTAGTCTTGAGAAACAGGATTTAAGGTTATTCAGGCAAGCAAGCAATCAATTGAGGGAAGTGGGTCTAAGCTGAGGTGCACCAATAGGTGTAGGCTTCTATTGGGTAATATACTGTACTTGGTAATTGACTAAACTTGGGTCATTGATCATAGGAGAGGCTGACTTGAGCTGAAAATTTTGAAAACAAATGGGTTACAAGCCCCGTTACCAAGAAATTGAAGCAAACCATTTTTGTTAATCACAAAGCTAGATCGTTTTAACACCCCTGCTGTTATACAGGGCCAAACTTCTCTTGCATCCTTAGGACCAACCTGGGCATACTTCACCTTAACACAGAGTTGATCTAAGGTATGCTGAAGTCAGGGAGGACTGCCAACTTCACCTTCTTGGCTTCTAACATGCATCTTTGTCCTTAATGTTGGTTCCAATTATGATGTCATCTTTAAACCATGACAGTGGAGGTAATAACGTCAAATTGGGCATCAACTGGTCAGGGCCTTACTGAGTTATATATAGATGGGGCTATGAACACTCAATCATAGAAGTTGTTCAGTTTATAATTGTAAACTGCATACACAGTCACTTTATCCGTCCATTTTCCCTCTTTGCAAAAATCTAGAGGGGATGTTTTCAGATTTCCTACCCAAATGGTTGATTCAGATATGTCAGCTGATGGGAATTAATCCTGATCTGATCATATAGCCCAAATTTCTGTTGGGGATAATCCCCAACGAAATTTGATAATTCTCAGAGTTGGGGAGCAACCCCAATTTAGATGGTCAACTAATGCTCTCTTGGAGCTATCTAATCTCAGGGTTCAAACTCACTCAATGCAGCAAGCACAGCATATTCAACTGAGATAATTGGGCTGCTTTTAAATATCCAATTTGTTTAATTTAATAGATCTAAGATTGGACTGTTTGGAATTTCCCTTTTACACCTCCCCCAATTTCCCTCATATTGCTGCTAATAATCTAATAAAACTTACTTCTTCTCCTTTTCCAAATTTAAGATAAAATTGTATTTATTGAGATTTGCTTCATCAGACATAGTATCTGGTATAAAGACTTTTTCAAACAAGAAAAAGCATAAGGTATTTATCCAACACCCTTAGAATCAGGTTCTGGTCAACAATTAACAAGGGATCTGTGGTTTTGCAACTATGATCCTGACAATAAAGCACTTCAGAAATGATTTGAACCGTCAGTTTGTGACCACCATTCCTCATATCTTAGTTTATAAAAATTGATGAAAGAAGTTCATTTCATTATATGCCACAGTTATGGTCAGGTGACATGGAATTTTCAAGGAGAACGTGGTGAATCTATCCATAGCCACCATCCCTGCTTCAACCCCTATTTATGGATAAATTCTTTAATGAAATCCACAAAGGCTGATTTCCAGAGGTCTTCTGCTTGTTGCATTGGGTAAAGGATACCCTTTCCAGATTGTCTAAATTTAGAACAAGAACAGGTGACTCAGCATGCTACCCAAACTGGGATGTCCTTAGAGAACATGTGCCTAATATATTTCCTTTTAACAAGTTCTGCACACTTTTTTGATCCTGGATGACCCATTGCGGATAGAATTGATGGCCCTTAACCTGCACGTGCAGGGCAGTTAAAACATAAATTATGTATAGAAAGTAAATCACCACATCTTTTAATGCATATAAGGGTATTTGCAGTTTTAAGTCTCCATGTTTTCATTCACTTCTACTTCTTTGGGGGAACACTTTAGGGTTGCTAAGACCCACAATAGCATGGGTGCCTTAGAGATCAGATCAGCACAGGATACTGTGACTGGAGCTAGGGTTATAATATTGGAGAGGGCACAAATGTGATGAGCTTAAACAAGTCATCCTCCAAACTGGAAGCCATGGCAGAGTTGCAGCTTAACAAGATAGACAGGATGTTCAGCGGTCCCTGTATGAATTCATACTTAAAGTGGAAACTAAAGAAATTCTAGTAGGTATGTGCCTGGAAATGGGAAATATTCTAGGGCTTTTGGTTAGTACAACAAAGATTTATGATTATTGTGCACAGTAAGCTCACATTGCATCTCTCAAGGAAAAACATTCAGTAAGTGAGCAAATAGCTATTACTGCTAGCTTTTTTGTAAATAGTCCATGCCTGTTCTGTGGAAGTGTATTTCCAGAAGAAGTACGCCACAGGTTGCTCTGGCCCTTTGTGCCATTTTAATAACACTACTCTCACAGAAATTGCTAAGTCATAACAGGCCACAATAAAGGGCTTGGATTTCGGGACCATCTAGTACTAAAAAAAAAGGGCTTGGATTTCAGTGTTATGAAAAATTGGGATTACAGCAGATCGCCCTTATTTGCCTAAAAGGTCTGTTGGCATCTATTGGACAAATAAAGGGAGAGTTTTTCCCAGTTAATGGGTGGAGGGATGTGGCCAACTGATTTGGGCCAGGGAGAACTTCTTCAATAAAATCACTATACCAATGAAGCTCCAGAGCTGCATATGTGAGGTGGGATTTTTTAACAATGGATGCCCCCCAATTTTCATGGAGGAACTGTATAACCATCCTTTAGAACTAGTTTCCCCTAAGAAGGTTACCTTCTATCACAAGAATCTATACAATAAGGCTTTACAAAGAGACCTGCCTTGTGGAGGGCCGCCATCACTGCTTCCAAGTATTTAGCATGCTGCTTGGTGATTAAATAGTATAATAGTATGTTGTAAATGTAGATGACAGCACATGTAAACCAGAGATTATCCAAGGACATTGTCAATAAGATGATATAAAGTTTTTGGTGCGTTCTTTAGCCCAAAAGGCAACAACTTGGCTTAAGATATTGCTCAAAGTCCATATGGTTGTGAGCCTCTCATGCACATCCCTGACCCTCACCTAATTGAAGGCGTTGACCAGGTTGAACCTTAAAAACTAAGACTTTATGATGGCTTAAATGATGGATCTTTTAGTAGAAGGGGGTATGGGTTTGGGACTGTTACTTAGTTTACATGGCCAAAATCAATACAGGGCCACATATTACCATCTATCTTCTGGATAAAGCCAAAGCAGAGGTAATAGGGGTGACTTCTTGATGATCCAGCCCTTTTCTATCATGTTGTCCAGCCATATGCCCAGAACTTAGTCTTTCTCCTCAGTGTACAGATAAGAGGAACAGTTGACTTTAATAAGGTGTTCTGTCAGCTGGAAAAATAGATCATAATTTAAAGGTGATGGAAGTCTTGTTTTCAGATTCATATCAAAAACGTCCTTGTATGGAGTTAGAAAGGCATTAAATCTGGGGGTAAGTCCATAGAAAAAGGCATGGGAGGAAAAATTGAACTTAAGTGAGGCCTCTGGGGTAAGAGTTTTAATTGATGCAAATTTTTCACTGTGCCTAATATATAAGATGACAAGGAGGTAAGATCTAAGTCAATTTTTACCTGCTGTTAGTGCCACCAGCCCATATATATGATTACAGAATGTAATAGGTCATGTATCACCAAAAAAGTATCATGGAAGCAGAAGTCATAGACAAAAACTTCACTGGAGGCCAGACAGTGTGGTATGACATTGGTATCAATGATGCGCTTAATATAGAAGACACTTCCTCAATGTTTAAGTCAAATGATATTGCAACATTAAAATTATGAAGTTGACTGCTGCCCTTGTGTCTAAAAGCGCTTGTACTATAACCCCATGCGTCTTTATCTGAATTTAATGGTAAATAAGCAGTATTTATGATCTTTTTATTGGTTTTAGAGAGAAAAATTAGTATGAAGCAGTGCAGAGCCCATAACAAGATGACCTTTAGTAGCCCATGGATTATGTTAATATTCTCTACAATATTATCCGCAAGGTCATCATGGTTAGATCTCATGGTGGGATCTAAGGAATTGAAATTCATGACCTTCTCTTCCTTTCTTGAGAGGGAAAAGGGCCCAGGGTTAAACATGTCAGAGAAATCATCCTGCCCTGATTACTAGAGGATGTAGGCAGGATTAGAGTAGAAAGTAGGACCATAGTATTGTTAGTCTGGTTTTCATATGCTTGAAGAGCTTATACTAAAGCTTCTTAATTGAATGTAAAAAATGGGTTTAATGGATACATAGTTATCACCATGACTTCTTTTGTTAAAAGAAAGAAGGAGCCACCAGTTGAAATTTTTAGTCTTCAGGGGACCCTGAGGGTAGGAAGTGCCATTAAAATCATAGATTAACGTTTCCTTAAGTCCTTATTTCGTAAAGAAACAGAGGAAGAAGCCTATAGCATATCTGAACTAATTCATGGGAAGTGAATGCTTGGAAAGATGTAATAGCGTCTTCCAATGATGTGCTTCTCTGGAGGGATCTAGCCTAATTAAATGTGTTAGGAAGAAGGCTGTCTCCATAGATACAGTAAGGGGATCTCATGAAGGATGACTTGCTGCAATTGTATCTAGGGAATCCCTGAAAGCAGTCACCGTGACTTTGGTAGGTATTTAAACTAAAGGGACTAGAGCAGTAAAGGTGATCCATAAGAGTAGGTAGATCAGGGGCACTCTGACTCAGGGCTGTTGCAATATTATTGCTTTAGCTAAGGTGTAGCCTTGGATCTGGTAGTTGCTGCATTACACTTCCAGGTCAAGTCAGAAGTTATGCCTCACTCACCCTATGATATTTATTCATTAAGAGAATTTTGATTTTATATAAAAAAGATGAGAGAATTAGTATTAAACATAGGTGATCAAGTTGTGAGTAATTTTGAAAGATTTAATTGTAATTTGGCTTATATTAAAGTTATTGAGAGCTGAAGCAATCCAACTATTGCCTAATCACAGTTCCCATTATGCTGCCAATCCATTTAACTTCAAACTATCCCCAATTGCTTAATCCCAATAAAATAAATCTACTCGCCACTTCCTGAATCTCCAGCTGGCCCTATTTATAGCCAAAAATTTATCATAAGAATTATCTCTCTCTACTGACTTTAATCTTACCTTGTATGTTATTCTTCTGGTGATGAGCTTGGTAGGGTGTGAACCTCAGGGTTAGCACCCTTCTTTATTTGGGTGCTGTGGTTTACCAACTACCCACAACTGCTTTCACCAACAGAAAACCCCGTGAGAGCCACTAGTGCAATGCTGGTGCTCAGTTCATTCAGTTTAGGAGCTGAGGAGATCAGTTCCAGGTGATTAGGACAGTAGTTAAACTAATTTGGGTGAGTATGGGTGCAGAGTTAGTGGGCACCCAGGTGAGAGGCTAGTGGATTAAAGGTGCCAACTGGGATACCCAATCCAATAGCTTCAGAGGGTGCAAGGCACTGTACCTAGTGCTAGCACTGGTTTATATGACGTGAATCTCCCAGTTTGCACTAATAAATGGAGGTTTGCTGCTTTCAAACTGTTGGGAGTGTAGTCAAAGCCAATTTTGTTGCATTGTAGGTTGGCGATCTTCATATTATTAGCCCTACCCATCATTAGGGCTACCATGTCACCTTTGCAAAAGCACAGGTTTGCAAAAGGGTAAAGAGGCAGAAGAAGCAAGATGCTCTAACTTCAAGTTTTTGTACTTCTGTGATTACCAGATTCATAAAGAATGTGTGATTTCTCATCTTATTTGCAGTATGCAACGCTCCTTACACCCAATGGCAAGCTTCCCTTCCAATGCATCCATGAGCCACACTTATTTATAATAAGAAATTGCAGAAGCAGAGAACTAACAGCTGCAAAGTGCACCTAGAGTTTTTCCAGGGCAATTATAAACTGTTCATCTATCTCAAGAGATTAAACTGGGAGAATTCCCACTGTCACTAATCTTACTGTAGAAATAGTACTAATTAATGGAACCAGTTGGTCATTGCTGCATGTCACCATAATCTGTTTAGAGAACTGGATAGTGAGATGAGAGATTAACAATAATAGAAACCAGTCACAGATGGATGGAGGTTCATTTTAATTAAAAAAAGATTGCTTTTCCAATTCCAAAGATGAGGGTGGAAAGCACTGAAGTCATTGGTCAGTTCATTATGTCATGATTTTAGTAGATTAAAAGAAAGCAGGACTTCTAGTCAAAGTGTGTTACAATTAAGTGGAAGACTTAGAAAGCTGGTAGCACAGCTGTCCTATTTACTAGAAGGAGGGACGTCCTATGTTTTTAGTGAATGAAATAAATTAAAATTAAAAACGTACCAAAGGCATATAACAAACCAAATGGCTGTAATGGAGCAACTGAAGGTCTTGAGGGGGAAACTCCCAAAGCGGAAGAGGCATGAAGGATAACAACTTCTCTTGATAATACAGTTGTTAACCTTTGGTAACTGCCTCAAGGTATTTTAATTTTCCATCAGGCTGTTAATCTCTAAAATCAATCTGGTTTATTAGCTCAAGATTTAAATAACCATATATATTAATAAATTAAATACAAATTAAAAAATGATTAATAGGCTGTATGAGCTTGGTAATCATTCTATGGTTGATGAGTTCAATTGAACTGCTACAAGTTGTGAGTAAAGGAGTTTGGGAGCTGGATTGAATCTATTATATAAGCTGGGTAGATGGTCCCAAAGTTGATTTCTTCAAATATCCAGAGTCATAAAGCATAATTTGCGTTGAGCTAATAGGCGTTTTTTGCTCATTAATGGTGTACTAGAATTAGCATGTTGTAAAGCCCTTGTTGGCTGTATTGTGACAAGCCAGTTATGGATTGGTGGGACAAATCTTGAGTTTTTAGCCTTCATATTGGCATGAAAATTTTATAGATCAGAAGCATAATATCTCAATAACTTCTGATAGGTGTAACAATCAAGTTCATCTCAATTGTTGCATATTGGCTCAGAATCAGATTTTTCAAATCTGAGCTGATTCATTTTTAATAACTTTTGGTTTGGTTGTTTTGGTTGCTGGATTGTGCCTTGCCTGAGTTGTAGATTAGGCTTGTGAAAGCCTAATCAATGATTTGGGTGAGGCCCCTGAAGGGCAGCCTTTATAAGGCATACCTGTCCATTCCAAAGTTCACTTTGGAATTCTTATCCTAGCATTCCCTTCCTGGGGAGCATTGTCAGTTGCTCTCCAGATGAGCTCTGGTTGATGGGTCATTTTTATTATCCTGAATAAAATAAAGGTTGTTTTTGGGGTTTGCATACCTCACTTACCTGTTGGTATTTTTCCCTGTCAAGGATTTTGAGTAGGTTGGTTTTGGACCAACTCCCCCAGAGGACTTGGCGTAACCAACCAATAGTAGGTGAATGTTTGGCACTGTCTGTGCCCCAAACCTCTCCCTACTTGGTTAGGCGGCTTTGGTTGCTTGTCAGTGCACCAAAGGATTATTTATTTATTAGAGTTGGAAACTGGGGATTTCCTGACTGTGACTTTATTC
Organism: Massospora cicadina; assembly: GCA_022478985.1. Classification (NCBI taxonomy): domain Eukaryota; kingdom Fungi; phylum Entomophthoromycota; class Entomophthoromycetes; order Entomophthorales; family Entomophthoraceae; genus Massospora; species Massospora cicadina. The sequence goes on along the minus strand of JAKSZP010010998.1, from coordinate 11,892 downwards.
CAAAGTCATTGTGCGCTGCATGCTGCTGATCCCCATTTTTGGCTGACCTCAGTAGTCACTTGGTCCCAGTTGTCAAGGAACCAGAACCAGAGGGAGCCAATGACTGATGGCCATCCCTGGACTTAAAGTGACCATTGGTCATTTCCCAGTGGGGCCTCCCGCTCACCAGGGATTTGGTGGCATCAAGAGGACCTGTCTCAGCAGGGCTCTCTCACCCGCAGATGGTCCACCCAAAAGGGGTTGGACATCCAGCTGCGCTGTACCACACTCTGTTCCACCCCTCTCATTCTTTTGTTGAAGAAAGCGCCTTCCTGGTCAGGATGGGAAGACCATCACCAACAGGAGCCTAGAAGGGGGTGCGCAACACAGCCACATGCTGGGCATGCATCTTCAGGCTGGGTGGGCTGATTCCAGCAGCCCAGTCCCAATTCACCCTTGCCATTTGTTTTTCCCTCAAGGGGCCCAGAGTTTATCTGGGTTAATTTTTCTAAGGTTTGAGGCAAATCACCCCAGGAATCCCTTGTTGTAATGGCCTTCTGCTGTGGGTCCCCTCTTTGGGGAGGGGCCCTTCTTTAGTGGGGGTAATGTAATGATCAAGTTTGTCTCAATTGTTGCATATCAGCTCAGATTCAGATTTTCTAAATCTGAGCTGATTCTTTTAGAAAATAACTTTTGGTTTGGTCATTCTGGGCGCTGTGTTGTGCTTTGCCCAAGACTAGATTAGGCTTGTGTGAGCCTAATCAATGATTCAGGTGAGGCCCCTAAAGGGCAGCCTTTATAAGGTGTACCTTTCCATTCCAAAGTTCACTTCAGAATTCTTACCCTAGCATTCCCTTCCATGGGAGCATTGTCAGTTGCTCCTCAGATGAGCTCTTGTTGACAGGTAATTTTTATTATCCTGAATAAAATAAAAGTTTTTGGGTTTTGCATAACTCAATTACCTGTTAATCTTTTTCCCTGCCAAGGAGTTTTTTAGTAGGTTGTTTTGTACCAACTCCCCCAAGGACTTGGCATAACCAACCAATAGTAGGTAAATGTTTGCACTGTCAATGCCCCAAACCTCTCCCTACTCATTTAAGCAGCTTTGGTTGCTTGTTGGTGCACCAAAGGATTATTTATTTATTAGCAGTTGGAAACTGAGTATTCCCCAACTGTGACAATAGGATGTTTCAAGATGGTAGATTGATGGATTAGAGTGCCCATTCAGTACTCATTAGAGCCATAACATGATTGCAGCGTTCTTCACTGGATTAACAGTAAAAATGCTGAAAATTCTATAACAGTTGATTCCTTGGGGAACCAATAAAATATAGGATTATATTAAAAAAGGCTTAATATAGGAGATGAACCTACAACAGACCCTATGAGGTGCTGATAGCTTCATGATGGAGGTGAAGGAGGATGCTGTAGCGTGGCTTCAGAACTTGATTGGGCTGAGCCTCCTTTTAGTACTCTTTATTGGTTGCTCTAGGAAGCATAATAAGTTTGGAAGGTTTTCAGGAACCTCAATGCATTAGAAATATTTTTGATAGTAGATGTCTCAGATTAAAAGCAGAGTTACTTTAGAGTAACTGGTTTTCCTGATCAATTTATTTGCAATTTTCACTTCATAGGAATCATTCCTACAGGCCAATAAATAATTATAATACCCATGGCAGCTTGAGTGACTCAGATTATTGATCTGCAATCTATTAACTTTATAGTTAGTGACCTAATCTGACTTCCCTAACTCATAAGGATTTATGAGTTTTAGGGAAGATATTGTCAATTTCAAGGAGGTTTAGAGATGCCAGAGTAGGTGTAGGATGAGTCTTGGGCACTGCTGGTGACCCCTGATCTGGGCTACCTTCCTGCTGACCCCCTTAATTCTTATCACTAAGGGAGAAGTTAAAAAGGGGGTGCAGATAGGATCTTTAGGAGTAGATTAGTTGCCCACCACTCATCAAAAACATGAACAAGGTTGCTCAAGTGGGACAAGGAATCTTTAAAGCAATATGCCTTATTTTACATTTGTGGATAAATCTCTCATTCCTGGAAGAGAGGCTAGGTCTCCAGACTTGCAATTGTCATGTCCCCATTTAAAGAGTTATATAAAATAGAAGATTCATAACCAAGCTTGTTAGCCCATTGATAAAGTTGGTAGAAAGAATATACCTTCTGGAAGATACCAGCAAGAGTTATCAGAGGAGTTAATCAAGATTTAACTAAACATCAGCAACTATATTATGAAGTTACTTAAGGTGAGCAATAAAGAGAGTGATTTATGACTCAAATTACCCCATATATGAGTTAGTATAGAAAGAGTTGTCCTATCACATGTGTTGAGAAATGCCAAATATATAGTTGGCATTTCTCAACACATGGAAAGCCCCCTCCCTAAAACCCCCATTTAAATAACTAATAACAGTTCTGATGATCTAGCCAGCCATAACAAAGATCAAGTTTAAACTAACGTGTCTAGCAATCATGATGTTTCACTAAAAACAAAGCTCTTTTTTGTAGCCTTTAAAGACCTAAAAACCTGGCAACAGAGGCCATCATATACCACATGCTTGCTAAATAATTTGCCAGCTGGTCAGCACAATGTCAGAGGACATGCAAGTATAAGTACCATCCCCAAAGACTATGCGCATGACATCAAAGATGATGCTTTGAGGGAACCCCTTTTATACTTGAGTTTAGTTTCCAATGATGGAAGTATTACTGTAAACCTGTCTGAAGAGAATCTACTTTATCTTTACAAAGCTTAGCAATGCAAATATTATTAAAGTGGGAAGCAATTAATTCAGAAAGCTTTATTTATTGAGAATATAGATGTACTACATAGCTAAAAGAGCCGCGGGGGTCACAATAACACTAGGAGCATTCAGAGAAGCAGCCACACATTCACAAGCAGGCTAGAGATCCATACAATATAATAAAGAAGCCCATAAGATCCCAAAGGATCAATGGATTGGACCTCACTGGGCCTCAAACCAAGCAAAAGCAAAATTGGCTTGTGAGAATACTTTGATTTGATATAAATAAGTGCTACTTTAAACACCATGATTCTCAAAAATGTATATACTTTCCAGTGTCATATGAATCAAGTAATATCTTTTATATTATCTGACTTTTTTGTTTTTTTTATTTGTTGCTAATGAATGTCACTATAGTTACTTTGAAAAAGGTTGGCTTAGCCTTTCTGTTCTCTGCAGAGGTTGAGAGAATTCTAGTGCAATTTTTAGTAGCCCTTATTATTTTAATTCTAAGACTTCAACGCAGTTAGACATGCTTGAAACCCATGAGAAAAGTCCTATTTACAGAAAAACTAGACCTTTATTCTGCTTGATCGCACTCTGTAAACAAACAAATTTATCTATTGTAAGTGGCTCAACACCAATTATCTACCCCCTTGAGCAAGCAGCCACTTTGGCAATAAAATGTTCAGAGAACAACCCAAGAAGTTACAGGCTGTCTGGATTTTACCTGCAAAAATTGTCATGAGAAGAAGAATTGAGTACCATATCAAGGACAATACCCCTAAAGATCACATATAATGAGTCCACATGTGGTATATAAAATCTTCCCTCAGATTTTGTCTTGGGAGGGTAATGTTGAGAAAGGCTCAGCTAAAGAGGTCACTTCCTTGCCTCATGTGAATACACCTTCAGAAAACCCCAATCCTTTAAACTAATACCAATACTTATACTAATACAATAGTTGGCCAGAATAACATTCAAGTCTCACCTGTATGGCCAGCAATCAAAACAACTTTTGAAACTCTGAAGCCCCTTTTAAGAGACTCTAAATGTTCTAAAATTCCTGACAAAAAATGCCTTTATATACCCCCTGACTACTGTGATAGTACAAGATATTCTTGAGCATCAATTATCCTAATTAGATATGATGGCAAATTTTAGGAGCTGTACAATATTGGCACCCACTTTAAAAGTAAACGCTATCCCTTTATACTTTTGGGAATCCTTCTGATCTTAAGTTAGTCTATATGAACTTGTCAACTGAGAAAATCTATCAAATAATGCTGAATTATTATACAGAACACCTGAGTAGTAAGAATAGAAGGTTTTCCCTATAAATAGGGGTCTAAAATCATGAAATTTTTTTAAAAAATGGTGAAATTGATCCAAACTGCATAAACAAACATGAGTATATAAAGATTTTTAAAGCTCACCCTAAATTTTAAACTTAAACTAGCCTCCCATTGAAGTAATGGGGCCAAGCTTATAAAAAAGTCTCTGAAATAGCGGTGGTTACCAAAAAAAACCCATGAAAAGTGAAAAAATATTAAAATAATTATAAAATCATGAAAACTACTCCAAAACATATATCAAAAACAGAAATTTAAACTTAAACAAGTTTTTTTAATTATTCCTTACACATACAAAAATAAGAACTGATTTGAGGGAGGATACCCCAGTGGTAGAGTATGGACCCTCTACCACTGCCTCCCGAGTTCGATCCTGGTAATGGACTTTGGGTAGGGGACGATTTTGACTGCATTGGTTTTGTGCACCAATGCCCCGAACTGAGATAGTGAATAGCAAAGGCGGTCCATGGAGTTTCTGGCCTATCATATGCTGCGCATGGAGGTTTTCCGGGTTTTATCCTCCTTTCCCATTTTCTTCAATTCCCTAATCGGTGCGGTATCATCCCCAGGTTGGCCCACCTCAAATAAAATTTAAAATTTAAAAATAAGAGCTGATTCTATTGTCTATCTCAATTCTGAGTTCTTACACAGATCTAGCTTAAAATTTAGATAAAATCCAGTTATCTTTAACTATAATTTTAAGATTATCAGATAAACTATTAAGGGTGAATCATTACTATATAGATCAAGACATTAAACTCATTTTTTGGTAGCTTTTAATTTGCCCTCTCCTGGAGACAAGGAACATTGTTGTGAGCAAGCATAACTTTGTCCCTTATCCAAGGGATTATTCACCCACATAATAGTGGTATTTGGACAAGCAGACTTTCTGGATTATTTTCTTGATTATGGACAATCATCTGTTTGGTTCTACCCAATAACTTTGTCTATTACTGGAGAACCCACCCATTAAAATAGCCACAATAATTTGACAGATGTTCATGATGACATCAGGGGATGAACTATTATAAATATTGGTCAAAAAGAGTATGAGCATGACATCATAAATGATGTCCCAGAGATACATCCTTTTATACTTTTAGGTAAACTACCAATAATGGAAATATTTACTGAAACCCCATCAGAAAAGAGTTTAATTATCTGTACAACTTTATTAAATAGGCATCTATCAAAGTGGGAGGCAAACTAATTCTAAAAGCACATAAATTGAAAAAACTAAAATAGAAAAGTAGCTGTAAGAGTCACAGGAGCCTCATGAGTCACAGTTGACCTTATATAAGCTTTTATGCATATATAAACAAGAAAGAGCTCCACAATATAATCTGCAGAAATAAACCCAAAAGATTAAAGAGAAATTAGTGAATTGGACTCTGCTAACCCTGAAACCAAGATATAGTCACAGAATTACCTTATGAGAAAAATTGACTTGATATAAACAAGACCTTCTTTAACACCACAAATCCCCCTATTGGAATCCAGGGGATAGGGATGCTTGCTGATACTAATTATCCCTGGATTTCAACAATTATTAGTAGAAATTACACTTTCTACTGATGAGTTAAATATTTAGAAGGGGGTTATTTGACCACTTAAATTAAAAATTAATAAAGCCTAGTAATAATAAAAAGCTGGAGGAGTGGTAGAATAGCAAGAAGGTTCCTGCACCATTCTGGGTCATGTTTTGACTAAAAACAGGTTTGAAACAGAACAGGCTTAAAAACTTGGCATGGTATATTTGTCTCAAGGTCAACCCATCTCATTTATAATAATAAAAAGCTGGATTTTATATATTATAAGTTGTGGTGAGAGGGTAAAAAGAAACCCCTATTATGATCTTGCTGCATAGTATTTAATTGTGTTGAGGCTTAAATTTTGGATCAGCTAGGAATGTATGAATTATGGAATATGGGGATTTGAACTATCAGAGCTCTTGAGTCTTGCTTTGCTTCAATGGAATGACTGATGGAGGGTCAATAATAGTTAAGACTAGTTTGTTTGGCAAAGATTTAATATATATAAACCTAATCAATGGGTGAGAATAATCTTCACCTTGTGGGACCCCCTCCACCCCTATATAAGAGTGTATTCTCTGCATAAGCATTTAAACTGAATTGTTGAGGAGCTGGGGAGGAGCCTTGGCATAACTTTCTGTTTTCAGCTGGAGTTTTGGCACAACCCAATTCCTAAGAGCTGGACAATTTGACTGAAAATTGGATGGAATAGAATTGCATCAATTCAAGGGGTTCCACTAAGAATTGGCCAGGGTCTTTTGGCCAATTCATCCTGAATATAAACTAAATCACACATATTGCAATATTGGACTTGTAATTGTTTGACACTCCTTATACTATATATACATTCAAATTATATAATAAAATAACTTCTTTCAAAGAATATGCCTTTTATCTTCTTTTTATTTGGTGTTACTTATGCCAAATACTATAAGATTTATTGTTGAAGGTTCATACTTAGTCTGATTTATTATCAGAGGTTGAGAGAGCTCTGGTGTGCTTAGAAACAGATATTGTTATATGTTATTTCAAGGCTTAGAAAATAAAATCTCATCCATGGATCCCTATAAAATTAAGATAATAGGGATTAGTGGTTGCATTCCAATGATTTGATTTGAAAATACTTGGAAAATTAAAATTTATAATTATATGAAAATCAATAATATTAGTATCTTGATTGTCCCTTGCACTGTGTAAATTTTTTAGGCTTCCATACCTAATAGCTCAATAATATTAACTATGTAGGTTTAGTTTACAATCCCATGACCACCAATACATATTTTTCAGGTTGGAATTCTCTCATATTTACACATACATAAAATTCTATTAAACTAACCAATTTGCTTTTATAATTATTTAATTAAGTTTTAGCTTTGGTTTACAAGTTTATCTATCAATAAAGGGTAGTTGGCTGCAAAGAAACTTCTCAACACTGTTGTTCTCACCTTGACAACAGCAAATTTCTGTTGCATTCCCCACCAACTTGCAGGCAACAGAGTCCAGTTTGGGCATGCAGTGGCCCTTCACCTTGACTTGTTAGATACCAATGAGATGCCAACAAGATTGTATTATCATTAAGAGTATGCTTTGCAGGTCTATCCAGATGACAGAGGCATGGTATAGCAGCAGGCTATACCATACCTTAGTCTTTAGGTTACTAGATGTTGGATGAAGACCTGCAGCTCAAGTGGAATTTCTTTAGTAAAATTATGACTTACCTATTCACAGATCAAATCAAGGCAACTCGCTTTTGACTTAGGTTAGTACAATTCTAAGTTGCATTTGGGGCTGGGAAACTTAACCATTACAGACTTTAACACTGTTTGACACATATGGAACCATGAGAAGTCCCAAATACCTAAGAACAAGACTCTTTGAATTAACTGGTGATGTACCCTGTGAAAAATTAGTAGCTTATTGCAAGTGGCTCAATCCTTCTAATTAGCACCCCCTGAGTGATCAGCCACTTTGAAAATACCTTTTTTTATAATAAAGTGATTATTACAGTTTATGCTAGTTTTCTTGTCACACTAGCATCTAATAAAAATCAAGGATTAATTAAAATTATGGAATTTTTCCTATTTATATTTTTAAATATTATTACATTGGGCTCTTTGGGACCCCTGACCTCTATCCTGAGATGGTTGGACTTCTTCCTCCCACTCCAAGATTGATAATGAAGGTTGCATAATATTTTTTAACTTTCATAGTACTTTATTTTTAGATTCTATAGTAATTCATTATGCACCTATTTCATTAGTGTTTAAGGAAAATGAGAATTTATATCTCCAAAAGCTTTAAAACTATATGTACTTTAAAGCTTTTGGAGATATGATGAATTTGTTGGGAATATCAACACAATGGTAATGACAGCCAGCTTGGATTTAACACGGTTTGCTATGAGTCAGAATCTATTCTGGACAAACGTAAAATTGATTTTTGGGAGGCAAAAGAAATTCAGATCCTAAATTACGAATGGGCATCAACACATAATGTAATTTACTTATGTGTGGAGCCAAAATGCATTCAACATTGTTTCAAATTATTTCAAATACAAACTGATTTATTTATAGTTTTAATAGTGCTTCTTAGTAAGAACTACAGATCCTAGGTTAAACACTTTAGTTCCGGGAAAGTAATTTTAGACTGTTTTAGCCTCGCTTTCTGGGAATGCAACAATTTTTTGCTTTTTATTTCTGTATATTGTAAATTTTGTGATATATTTATAATATCGTCATTTGTACGAAATTGTTTGTTTAATTTTACATTAGTTTCAAGATTCTCTTTTTGCTGTTTTGTATGCTCTTTTTCTAAATATTTTTCCTGTTTAGATAACATGTTGAAGTTGGGTTTATTTAATTTCTATACTTACCTTGAGCTTCATCTGAACAGGATGTTTTTTTGCTCGATGCGATTATCGAACCTATTGTTCAATGTGACACAAGTCTTTAAACACCTTGTTTACTTTATTTGTCATTTTAGAGTATCCTTTCTCAAAAGATGCTTTTTCAGAAGGGCAAGGGATCATACGCTGTTGTTGGTAAATATTACTCTGTTATAGCTAATTACATTCTCGGGCTCAGAAAAAAGTTTCCTCTTAAAAGAGTTTAATCGGACTTTATTTTCGAGAGCGGCTTTTAATAAACTACTTGGCATTTTTCATAATAAATCCAAAACAGCTGAACATCCACAAACGATAAAAACCAGCGCAAATATTTATTCTGATACGACTGGAACGTTAAAAAAGTTACCGCTAAAAATCTTAGACCGGAATAGACACAAGCTCATACCTTTTCGACCCACCAATACAATGATGCCCATAGATTATACTTTCTTAGAAGAACCTATTTCTGTGGCACAATGCAACTTGAACTTAATAAAAATTTGCACTTATAATGTAGCTTCGCTCCGAGCATCCTCACTTAAAGGTCTTATAGAATATATTCAAGCAGAAGATCCCACAATCATATGTCTTCAAGAAACTAAATTGCAGAAAGCGCCGCCAGAGAGTGCTCCATTCTTAAAAACCCAATATCCTCATCAGATTTGGTGGTGCTCTACAGCACGAAAGGGGTATAGTGGCACGGCCATCCTGTCTAAAATCAAACCTTTATCTTGTATCTCGGGATTTGTTCATGAACAGACGTTGGATAAGGAAGGGCGCATAGTAACCTTTGAACTTGAAGGGTTTTATCTTGTCAATGCCTACGCCCCCTACGTTGGTCAAGAATTAGAGCGCATAGATGTGCGCGTAAATTGGGAGAAAGATGTTCTTATACACCTTGCTATTCTTGAAGGCAGAGGAAAGCCTGTGATTTATACTGGTGACCTTAATGTGGCGCACCACCCTATTGATCTTGCCCTCCCCCAAAAGCGCCTTGGGTAAGCGGACGTCTGTTTTTCTAATATCTAGCACACCTGGGTTTACTGATCAGGAGCGCGAATGCTTTCAGAAGCTTCTTGATGGGGACAAAGCGTTGCCACGAGTGGATGTTGACCGCCATTTTTATCCTAATGAAATAAGGCGGTACACTGCCTATTCGTATTTCCCCCTGTATCGTGAGCACTGCCTTGGCTGGCGTCTTGATTATTTTGTTGCATCCAAATCCCTTTTAAATAAGATACGTGGCTCAGCCATTCGCTTTGAATGCTTTGGTGCCTCTGACCACGTACCACTTGTTCTTTGGATTGAGCATTGATTGCAAATGTATGCATTTTTATATTCTAAATATCATTTAGATTCAATGCCCTTTTGCCGATTGCTTTTGTTTAGATCAGTGGTTCTCAAAGTGGCTCCTATGGAACTTCAGGGGTCCATAGAAACGCTAAGAGGGTCCGCGCAAATAAAATTAAATAAATGGTGCTTGATTCAAGACATCAAAAAGTAAATTGTAATTTTGCTAATATTCAGTTGTGTAGTTATTTCACTTGGGGGTTCATGGACAGTTTTTTGCATTGGGGAGTCCGTTGGCGAAATAAGTTTGGGAACCACTGGTATAGATTGTATCAGAATCGTTTAAGCGGCAAACCACGTATGAACTCATTTTTATTGATTTGAAATATTGAATAGCTTGTCATATAAAGTTCCAGGAATTTACCTAGCTATTTGATTTAAGTTCCATAATTTGGATTATTTTAAAGTCCTTTTAGATATAAGAATGGTAGTTTCTTAATTTTGTGCTTATAAGTACTTTTACCAGATTTTATATCATTTTAATTGAGATAAGGTCTCATACACTTGATATTTAATGCTCTTTTTATATACTTTATTTAAAAGTAGCAATATCACTTGTTTTGCTACAGTAATATTACCATTTATGAATATTTGACACTATAAGATTTATTAATAAGGTTCAAGGCTAAATAATAGGTTATAAAATTTTGAGTAAAGGCTCATTTTTATTTATGGCATAGTTTTCTCTTAGTTTATTATTACTAGCATTACTACCCATGGTTTGCAATGTAGCTATTAACATCATCCAAGAACATTGTAAATTAAATCAAAAAGGTTAAATGTTGGTGTTATGTGCTTGCTTATAAAAAGGCTCAATATTTTGTCTTGGGTTTATACCTGTTTCATACTAACACAGTGGTTTCCAAACTTATCTCACAGATGGTCTCTTCTCATTGCATTATTTTGCCAAAGTACCTTAAGTGAAATAACTTCACCATTGGATAATATTAAAAAATACAAAGATAACTACAAAATCTTGAATGGAGAATGGTGACAATATTAAATATAAATAAAATATTTTGCTATTAAAGTATTGTTTATTAAAATTTATTTTAGGTACTAAAACAGTGATCCTCAAAGTGGTCTATATGGACCTCCAAATTAATTTTAATTTGCCATGAACCCCTTTAGCTGGCCCATGAACCTCTAGGGTCCATGCAAACCACTTTGGGATCATTGGTATAATTTGATATTATAAAATTCATGCTTTTAGTTTTGACATTATCATTGTAAAATCTAAAAACTGTTACCTTGCATTTTTTATACATGCAAAATTAAAATATATAATATACTATATTAAGTATTGGAACTCTTTAAGCTTGTAATGTAGTTTTATTAATAAAAGCAAGCTGATAAGCTTTTATATCTTTTTATAATTTGGTTTATTGCCAAGAATGTGCTATAATGCTCATGTTCCCAGAGAGGTGGTGGGGAGGGCCCCACCCCACAACTTGGGAATAAACAGCTACCATGTGAGACAACAGTGTACTGCAAAGTAGGATGGTGCCCTAAGGGCTAGGGCAAGGATTAAACAAACCCTGTTGTCTGAGACCTCCTAGAGTTCAGCAAAGAGCACTAAACATATATATATATAAATAAAACTGAATGAGAGTTTATAAAAATAAGCCAACCAACAAAGTTTGGTTATATAAAACAATAATAAATAATTGAGGGGGACTCATCATCCACTGGCAAGATATTGTATTCAATTAACCTATAAAGTGCAATTTTCCATCCTTTGTCATACCATAGCTCAAGTAAGCTCATGCTCAAGTGATTAACTGAAGCTTAATTTTTCACAATTTAGCAATAATATGACTTGAATGGGTCTCAAAGCCCCATTCTCTAATCAAATAAAGATCCATTATAACTTTTTAAATAGCTGGACCATTTAATATCCTAGATGTAACTCTCATCTAATTATCATGTGCACTTCCAGAATCAATTTAGGTGTAGCTTGCCTTTACCCAGTGAAGGTCCAGGATGTGCTTTAGGTTAAACAGGTCTGCCAACTTTATCTTCTTAGCCTCCTCACA
>JAKSZP010010997.1:0-69629 GCA_022478985.1 Massospora cicadina | reverse complement strand
GCTCTGCTTGGATCCAAATTCAGCCAAAAGGGCTTTCTTAACATCTGGCCAAGTGTGCTGAGGATCCAGGTGAGGAACAATCAACTCTTGGGCTTTGCGGCTTAAACAAGGAAGAATATACTAAACTTTATGTTTATCAGTGGCGCCATCCATTGCAGCTTCATAAACATACAAAAAAGAGCAATGCTCCCTTCACCCAGGGTGTATCTTTCCTTTATGGGTAATTTGAATGGCCGTTGCTCTATTTTTTGAGACGGGAGAAAGAGCTGGCTAGTTGCTTCTCAAGAGCAACTAATCGTGATCCAGTTGAAGAAGAACCAGAAGAGTTGCTCACATTTACAGCCTCCATATTAGTAACTACGGTTTAGTGCACAGGCATGGCCCTGTAGTGAGCACCAAATTGTCAGAATCCAGCAAGGAACTATGCTCGCTGATGCTATGTGCCGCTGGATTTTAAAATGGAATATTTAAAATAAATAATAGACTCCTTAATAAAACTAAGTTTTTACTTTTTAGTTTTATTTTATCTAAGGCAAACTAGAAAAAAGCCCTTTTATTTTACTAGTATTTCCTATTTAAACTAGTTCAAATTTTGAGATCATGGGTATTTGAGGCTAAAGTATATAAAGCTGAGTAATCTAAATTAGGAAATATAGGCTTTTGGACTATCAGATCGAGGATAAATATTTTGTGGCAAAACTGACCTGTGTGGTAATGATTGGTTAATTCGCACCCAATCATCAACAGGTAAAATCTTCTCACTTTGGGAGAGTTCAGATCTGAGTGGTAATTATTTGGTAATTTGCACCCAATCATCAACAGGTAAAATCTTCACACCTTAAAGAAGAACAGACCTATGCGATATTAAACACCTTGAATTCAGCCAAAAAGTCAGAGCAATCCTATTTTCAATACTTACTGTATTACACCAAATTTAGTATAGATCATATTGTTCAGAGATCCTACTTTTCTTTCTCGTTGCAAACACTTTTGCAACCCATTCAATTCAAGACTAAATCTAGTTTGATAATCTCATAGAGGGGATTAGTCTGCGCCCATGTCTGGGAGCAGTTGGGCAAGCAAGGCAAGAGGAGCAGGCGGAAGGCCCGCGGCCTCTAACAATCGAAAACGCCCCGGAGAATCCGGCAGAATAGAAAAAAATCTAAAAAAACCGGTGGTCACAATTTCCCCAGAGATAATCGCGTGGCAAGCACGATGCAACCAGTAAATCAATACGCCACATTCCCAGCCACTTTCGTCGGTGGAATTTGGAGTCCATGTGTATCTGGACATCCAAAAAACAGCCCTATGGGAAAAATTTTGTGAAGATGTACACAAAATTTTCCCAACCGCGGTGTATGTTGCACCTCACTCCATGTTGTGCGGTTGGCTGGACCTAGGTTTTGAAAGCAAAATAGCAGCAGACGAGGCTACAGCAGTGCACGTAGTGGTTGACCTCCCCATAGGGCAACGGGTCATCAAAACTAAACACACCAGATGGACAAAATCAAACCAAATTTTCCTCATGTTTGACTTTTTGCCTACTACGGTAAAACGTGACATTTTGGAGCAACACCTGAAAGATGGTCTCGCCATATACGGTGAAATACAATCTTTCAAAATGCAATGTTTCACGCTGATGCCACACCTGTGCATCGGCAAAGCCATCGCAGTTCTGACCCCAACTGAGGAGATCGCAAAGGACCTAACCCAGATCCCGCACTCCACCTTTATTGATATCGCAGGGCACACTACCCACCCATTCTGGGTAACCTTGGACAGCGCGCCCCCCATTTGCACCCACTGTGACGCGTTTGGCCATAAGGCACACGCGTGCCCCATTAAAGAGGGCGTTACATTCCAAGAGCACCCCTCAGCGGCCATGGCCAGTGGAGAGGCGCACTATGAACCAACTGCAAGCACCAAAGAGGCTTTCCCATGGGGAGCACAAGGCTGCTACCTATTGGTAAAGCCCATCTCCCCGCAGGAGCGGAAGAAGGCCAAGCAGGCCCATAGGACCATGGCCAAGGAAGCAGACAAGGTCACCACCACCATCCCACACTCACAACGCCAGGAGGACATGGAGACCTTCGCGGCGGAAGCAACTTGGGAATCCATCACCCAATCAGATTGGGAGGCCCAAGCCGAACGGGCCACTCAATCTGAGGATCTGATGGGAGATTCAATCTCACCCAATCGCTGCACTCAAGCCCCAGTTGAAACTGACTTGGGACCTATCCCAACCAAAAAAATTTTTTTGCCCCACTTGACGGTGCACCGAACTTATCTGCACCACAAAAAATTCGTCCAACGTCGGGAAAACAAAAAGCGAAGGCCAAAGCCAATGCAACTCTTTCCACAAAAATTAACAAAAACCCCAATAGCGTTGCTGCTAATACCCATGCTGCTGTGAAAGCCCGTGGGGACCTGGAAGAGGCTGGTGGGCCAGGGGGCCTACCCCCTCACACCTAAGGTGTGATGGGGGAAACCTTCACTCTAGGGACGCTGAATATCGCCAGACTTAAGGCCTCCCCGTCCTGGGCTAGGAAACTGAGTTTTTTACAAAATAATTTACCTGTGGATATCCTGGCCATCCAGGAAACTCACTGTCCATGAGGTTCCGAGGATGCTTGGAAAACAATGCTCCTACCATCCCTATCCTTTTGGTCGAAGCACTGTGGGGTGCTAATTCAGAAAAACAATTTTTTCAAATTTACATCTTCAGAAACATTCCTAAATGACCGAGTGCTCGTTGTCACCTTGTCATGGGCTGATGTTGCACACACAATTGTCAACATTTATGCCCCAAATGGTGCACAAGAGCGTCAGGAATTTTTCTCATTGGTCAAATCCCTCCTGCTACCCCCCGATTCTTTCCTAATCGGCGACATGAACTGTTGGCTAACCTCACTAATGGACCGGTGGCTGCCCTCACCCCACGCCCCACAGGGTCACGTAGAACTACGCATTCTAAAAGCCACCCTTGGGTTAATGGATGCGCTGCCGTGACATGCCCCACTGCTTGAAAACATGATGCATCCCCACATCCACAACAGCCAATTAAGGTCCATGACCCACATTGACCTTATTCTAGTGCCGGCGAAATTCCAACCCCACATCTCCCACTTCAAAACAATGAAAATGGAATTCTCTGACCACCGACTGGTCTCGATAACATACCACTTACCCATCACAGTTGCAAAGGCCCCACATTGGTGCAAAATCCGCCCCCCAGAGCTTGCGTCGCCAGGATTTTCCACGTGGGTGGAAGAGGCAACTTTGGCAAAATCGTTTGTTGCACCGTTTTGCGCGGACCCCAATTCTCATGGGCAACTTTCAAAAAGACACCATCCGCCACTATCGCCATCTCTCATCCAGACGCTCACGAGCCACATTGGCGGTTATATCGCGTGCACTGGCAGAATTGGCCCACTTGGAGTCCAACATTCCAGCCTCAGGATATAGCCCTGCATGGGGCCAGAAGTGGGCGGAGGCAGCAGCCCACCTCAACGACTTGAAAGGCAACACAAACATTGGGTTTGTGTCCAATACAGGGCCACATGCATCACTAAAGGTGACAAGTGCACTGCATACTTCTTCAAAAAAATTTCGCACCACGCCAGAGCGTGGCCTGTACACAGGTGTGAAGATTGGATAAATCTATTGTGGACACACCGGCCAAAGTGGCAATCAAAATGCAAAGATATTACTCCAAGTTATACCGAGCTGAACCAATTCAGCCAGCCGAAATGGCAGAATTTCTTGACAGAGCTCATATCCGCACCATTTTCTGATACCCAGAAATAATGAATTTAATTACTCTGAATGAATTATGGACTACCATTTGCGGTGCGCCAAACCAAAAATGCCCAGGCCCAGATGGCATTCCATATGAGTTCTACTAAAAATATTTTTAAATACATATCCCCATTGCTGCTAGCCTCACTCAACCAAAGCCTGTTGGAAACGCGCCTCCTACCAGGAGAACATGAGGATTTTACAGTCACACTCTTCAAGAAAGGGGATAGGCTAGACTTAGCCAACTGGCGCCCCATTTCTCTAACATACACAGACACCATAATTTAACAAAAATCATGGCTAACCATCTAGGGACTGTAGCATCTGCCATCATCTCTCCAGAACAATTCGGTTTCATCCCCAGAAGGTCGATTTGGGATAACGTGCACTCTGTGGCTAATGTGTGTCAGTCCACAGCCTCTGGGGCACTTGTATTCTTGGGATAACAAAAGGCCTATGATAGAGTAAACTGGGAATACCTTAGGGCCTGCCTCCAACAATTCCGCCTACCTCCCCGCTTCATTAACTGGGTGATGCTGCTCACGGAATCTGCAACAATGGCTGTGCGCGGCCCAGGTTTCCTAACGGAAGTAGTCCATCCTCAACAGGGCCTGTGACAAGGGGACCCCCTGAGCCCACTCTTATACAACTTCAGCCTTGACCCACTACTGCGAAATGTGAATGCCCAACTCCTGGGGTCCATGTGCCATGCCAAACCCCAGTCAAGATGATGGCATTTGCAGATGATTGCGTGGTGGGGGTGTCTAATAATAAAGATGCACGCGCGCTTGAAGCCCTCATCCAGGAATATTCCCGGGTAAGCAACGCGGCACTGAACGCCTCCAAAACCGAAATTATCCTCCTTGGTCAGTTTCAGAACTGCTGGGCCCCAACAAGTAGTTCCCAACCCAGCCCAGCTGCTCGCCCAAGTCCACGCCTTACTAACTCAAAACACACCGCTCCACTGGTGCTCCCCTTTGTGCCGCGACCTACCATAGGACCGGTACGCCATCTGGGCGTGTGGTTGGAGGCAGGAGGATACGCGTCAGCAGTAATGGAGGGCCATATACTGGACAACGTGACGAAGCGAATCGCCTCTCTCAGAGCCCACCCTACTACCCTCACTGGCAGGGTTGTTCTTGCCAATTCTATGCTCCTATCCAAAGTCTGGTTTGGAGCCCACGCCATCCCCTTCTCCCCAAGCTTCTTCAAATCCCTGTATGCTTTGCTATAAGGTTGGCTTTGGTCAGGCCGCCCTCCACCAGTACGGCTAGAGGTCATGTTTGGCCCTCATCATCATGGTGGCATGGCCTACTTGACTTCAAAGCCCATGCCGCCAAGATCCTAGGCACCTGGATTGCGGCCGTCACTGCTCCTACACTCCCATCCCAACACTGGTCCCGCGCGGCCCACTCCAACTTCTCCCGAGCCTTGGGCCTCAACAATCTATCAAACCCCCACTCCCTGATGAAATACCTCGCATCACACACATCAGCCACAGGTCCTCACGGGACCAAAACCCACTACAAACGAATCCTACCCTCCATGCGAAGCGCAGAGTGGAGAATTCGTATTAGTGGACATACAACCTGAAGGGGCCGCCCCTCTCCTCAGTTCACACAAGAGGTACAGGGGCTACCCATCCATGATGGCGTGATCCCCATTCGACCCCAAGTCCTATCCAGGGTGGACTACCTGGACATGATGGACATCCTTATTCCACTGAGACCCAAAATACTATCTGTAAATACGCACACCATCCTCTGTTGCAGCCTCAAGTCCGCTCCCATGTGTGGCGCTGCCTGAGGCAGGTGTATCGTACAGCTGAGCGCTCTAATGCTTTACACTCATCCTGTGTCGTGTGTGGCCAGTATGGAACGCTGTTTCACCGCCTGGAGAAGTGCCCCACCTCTAAAGTAATATGGCGCGAAGTCCAACGTCTGCTAGGCCAGGATCAAACACATCCCTTCAGTCTGTCAAGAGATATGTTTGCTTCATCAATGGCCTCCCCCTCCCACCCTCCCTTCGTGCTCTGGTGGTTGCAATCGCCATGTGGACTATCCACACGATTGTCTTGGATGCCATCGCCGGATCCATCCCCACCCTCCCTGAAGCTGTCCACAGATTCTGGTTCATTTGGTGGACCACTTTCAGGCGTGGATGTTTGGATACCTCCCACTGCATCGCCAACAGCTGGTCTCCTCCTGGTTCCCAGTCTGGTTCATCAAATCAGACCCCTTCCTCCACACGTGCTCAATAGTGGCTACGCCCCCTACACACGTTCCCTCCCCCTTCCCATAAGTGGCGTTCCCGCTGGCAACAAGAGATAGCATCGCTTCTCTGGGGTGCCTCACCTGGTACTGAGTTTTGTCTCATCTGAGTCATATTCGGAAGTGTCCGTCCCATGGTCGGCCTTCCCCGCAATAAATTAGAAATCATATTGTTCTGATGGATAGGATTCCACCAAGAATCCACCAAGGTCTTTTCGACATTGGTATTCATATCATTGATAGCCACAATATTATTCAAATTGGACTCCAACATTCTTTCTCAGAAGTCAAGAAGGAGAATATCTGACACCCAGTGCTCATCTACCATGTGGATGAGGTCGCCCTGGGTAATGAGGGGTACAGCCACCCTCTTTGGTACCTTCTTACTCAGAAACAGGAAGAGGGCCCAATCAAACACAGGTGGTGTTCCCCAGGACTTACACACTCACTTGATACTACGCCACTAGATCCCACAAAGGATTTTAATAAAATAAAAATTAGAAAACTTATAAAAAGGGTTTTTATAATAATTTAATATGAGTGCAGGGGTAAAAATGAAAAGCAATCCCTTTCCAATTTCCAACAATTAGTGTTTATAATAATTTTGAAGGTTGGAGTGAATTTGGGGATAGGTTTGGAATAGCTTTGATGCTTTCCAATTTAGGTAATATGGGTGTCATTTCTATCAGATTTTAAGATGAGTTAATTAATTTTGGGAAAATGGATTTTGGGGCTTTGGGGCAGAATATACCCATGTGGCAAGGTTTTAATGTATTGCAATTAATCGCTTCTAGAAATTATTCTCACCTTGGGGCCTGTCACCACACCTATAAAAGGGGTGGCCCCCGCAAAGATGTGGTGAAGGACTTGGTGATGGTTGGGGGGTACCTTCCGCTGGTTGCTCCAAAGTCCATCAAGCGATTGGCAAAATCTGATAATTTAATTTATGCAGAAAGTGCCCATGCGGGTTTTAACCTGGTGTTGCCCTAGTCTATGGGGTTCCACCAAATTTCAGCTAGGGTCTTTTGGACTTTCTCATTGACATTTTATTATAATTGCTCATAATAGCATCAGGAATTGAAAATGGCTAAATTTCCCTTTTTGTGGAACTCAATCTAAAACATTCTTATTCTTAAGCTGTAAAGGTAAATGTCCGACATCACCCCCCTCAAGAATGTTGGTGGGCAAGTAGGGCTGGAGGAAATGGACATGTACACAATTAATTGTGATACCAGAAGCTAAATTTTTGATAGAGTACTCATTTCCTCTATTTTAGATCATGATGAAAGGACCCTCTCAAATTGATCCAAGCTTACTGCTTCTAGGAGTGATGCGGTTATGGTAGTAGAACACCATGTCAGATACTTGGAAGTTAGGTAGGGGGTTTGGAACTCATTTGCAGCCTGCCCTTCTTTTGTTACTGTTTTTGCTAAGATGGTCATAGCTTCAGACTAGAGTTGAATTATGCGCTGAGCCAATCTTCTCATAACTTTCTTTTAGTTTCTCAACTCTAGAAGATAATTCATCCTTAGCTAAGAGGGCAGGTATGTCAGGTTCCCGCCCATTCAAGACGGAATAGAGACATTTTTATAATCCGCTGATAGCTAATAAGGTATGCCATAAGAGCACTAGGTAGATATTGACTCCAGTGAAGAGGATCAGAGGAGGCCAGTTTTCAAAGAATGGAAACCAAGGTTCCATTTGCTCTTTCCACTGTCCCATTTGTGGAAGGGTTATATGGAGCCAAGAAGATTTGTTGTGCTCCCATAGAAGTGGCCAGAATTTTGACTACTCTGGAGGTGAAATTCTTTCCATTATCGCAGAGTAGTACTTTGGTCAACCGTGACAGGTGAAGATGTGCTGATGTAAAAAGTTGGCGGTGGCCTTATCTGTTCGATCAGGAATAGCCACGGCTTCCACCTACTTAAGAAGTAATCAATAGCTACTAAGATAAATCTGTCTCCACTAGTAGACTGAGGAAGGGGACCTACTACATTTAAGCTGATAGTGTGGAAAGGTTGTTGAGGGGTAGTTAATTGATATTAGTATCTATACTTGAAGCCAGATTGCTTCTTACAAGTAAGGCAGGCTTCCAAAACATTAACAATAGATTTCATCATTCCATCCCAGTAAAACTGATCCTTAATTTACTCATAGGTTTTCTTTGACCCTCCATGACCTAGGGTAGTATGTGCTCTTAAGACAGCAGGTATGTGTTCTGAGGGTCGAAGGTAAGGTAGCCATTTAGTCCCCACCTGCTTATACAACTTACCATCTTCAACATTAGTGTTACAGGAGTGCTGGCTAACATCTTCTGAACTGGCTCATCATCATCCTCCCATTCATTGGGGGTCATCAAAAGATCATTTAGCCTCTCCGCCTCACTATTATCCAAGTGAAGGACTGATAGCTGAGTCAACCCATCAACATTCAAGTGACAGGTTCCAGCACAGTGTTCGATCTTCATGTTATAAATCTGGAGCTTTAGAGCCCAGCAAGCTAGCCGACCAGTGGGAACCTTCATGTTTTGTAAACAATTTAGAGATTTGTGGTCGTTAACTACAGTGAAGGTGGTTCCATATAGAAAAGGGCGGTAGTGCTTTACAGCCAACAGAACAGCAAGGCACTCCTTCTCCGTTACATTGTAGTTGCATTCAGCCTTTGACAGCATCTTACTAAAATAGGATACAGGATGATCTACACTGTGTTCATCTAATTGGGCTAAGATGGCCCCAACGGCATAGTCTGAGGCGTCAGTGAACACATGAAAGGTTTATTATAATCTGGGTGCCATAGGATAGGACGTTGTTGTAGTAGTTTCTTTGTCGTCTCAAAAGCGGCTTTTTGTTCAGCACCCCAATAAAAGGGATATTCTTGGTTAATAGCCGGACAAGGGGCTCACTGAGTTGGGTGAACTAAGGGATGAACTGATGGTAGTACCCCATCATCCCTAGAAATACCTGAATATCCCAAATTTTTTAGGGGGCGGCATTTTTGAGATGGCTTTAACCTTGTCCTGCATGGGTTGAATTCCTTCTTGGGAAATGGAGTGGCCAAGGAAATCCAATATTCTTTGAAAGAAGGTACACTTGGAGGGCTTCAACTTGATATTAGACTTACATAAACGTTGAAAAACCTCCTTCAAGTGATCAAGATGTTCATTGAAGGTTTTTTGGAAACACCATGATGTCATCAAGATAGACGATGACACAAGTTAACATGAGGTCCTGCAAGATGTGATCCATCGCACGCTGAAAAAAGGCAGGTGTGTTACACAACCCTTGGGGTAAATGTGTGGGCTGGAAGAGACCTTCACTACATATAAGAGCGCATTTCACCTGATCTTGAAAAGAAAGGTCCATTTGCCAATAGCCACTGGCCAAGTCCATGGCGGAGAAGAAATTAGAGCCAGAGGGTTGGGCCATGGCGTCATCAATGCGAGGGATAGGATAGCTATCTTTTTTTAAAGAGGCTATTCAGCTGATGGTAATCCATGACTATCTGATGACCTCCACTTTTCTTTTTAATTAATAATAGAAGTGAAGACCAAGGAATCTGTGAAGGAACAAGTAACCCCGCGTCTAATAACTGCTGGAGCTCCATCCTCAATTGTTGTTCCTCCACCTTTGACTTATGATAGGATTTGGACCTAATAGTCTGGGCATCACCCACATCAATGGAGTGGCACCAGACCTTCATGTTGCTGTAGTCAGTATCCAATTTGGAGAATATGTCACTATAGTCATATAACAAAGCATTAACTTTTCCAACTTGACTGGGGTGAACTCATCTGAAATATGAACTTTAAGTAGAGTGCACACCAAGTTATCCGTAGGCAAACCCAAATCCGCCATAGAGCCAATGGAGTGGATATGCTTAATATATTCTACTGGAAGTAGGAAGCCTCAGTCGATCACTTGGTGTTTTCAAGTGATCATGTCTTTTCCAATGAGGTTTTTCAGCAAAGGGGTAATAGGGATCATGTAGGCCGAGTCCAATACCCCACCCAATACCCTAGGCTCCAAGGGGCTAACGCCCTCAACACTTGTGATGTTCAACAAGCATTGTTATGGGATTTGGATTGTAATTTTAGTGTCAACCACGAGTTGTTCCCCAGGTTTGATTAATACCTCATCTTCAGCATAGAAAGGAATACCATCCCTTGCATCCACTGAATCGGGCAAATTCTTAGTGTGGCGTCCCAAGGTGGAGTAAGATAAAGTCATAGTTGAGAAAAGATATTAAATCAAGAAATATTATTTGTGCTTGCTGGTTTCTTTGTTAGATAAGGCTAACGGGACTTCATACTTTAATAATGAGAGGTATCCTTGCTTCATGTTTATTATCCATTCGTACTCATTATAAACTGAGTGCCAATGAGCATGTCATATTCGTTATTAGCCAAAGCCACAGCAGGGGCTGATAGGATAAGCTTCCCAATTCGAATAGGAAGGGAAGAGTATGCCCCAATAGCACAGGTATTATTGGGGCCAGCAGTTCCAAACTCTTTCGTGTGCTCCAAATCAGGCGCTAGCTTTTTTTCTTAATAAGCTTAGAGGAGATCACGTTGACTGGGGATCTAGTGTACAAGATAGCTAGTATACGGACCTTTCTGAATGACCACTTCAACCCTTAGTGAGCGTTCCTCCAAATTTAGGTGACAAAGCTAAGACCTCCTTGAGCCAGAAGGTGGAGGTTAGTTTTCTAGCGGTCCCAGGGTATTATCCATGATGGATTATTGGGATAAATTCGCTGAAGAGAGTGAATCAAGCCATCTAAGAATTGGTCACAATCATTGGCAGTGTCAATCACTTTTGGACACCCTAGAATTTAACTGAGGTACGTCTCCTCAGGTATGGTAGTCTCATCTACTCTCCAACGTTCAAATAATCATGCACTTCTACTTCTGCGGGAGCTCCCAATATGTAATAACCAACATCATCATAACCCTCCTCAGATTCCTCCCCAAGAGTATTTGCAACAACAGGGAAGGCAGAGATGGAGGTAGGGGGATGGCGGCAAAAGTTTGGGTAGCCTTAGGAGACGCAATTTCTAGCTTGGCTGGAAGGGAAGGCACCGAGGCGTTAGTGAGCTTGTGCGGGCTTATGGTTTTTACAACCTTACAAGGCTCTGATTCATTAGGAGTAATACCCTTTTTAAGTCGCACGGAGGGAGCAGGTTTTGTAGGGAGGATAGGCACAGGTGGCCTCACTCCCTACTGCTCAACAAGTGGTAGCTCCTCAATGGTGGGAGCTGAAGATTTCACCTCAGCGTCACTTGTGTTAGCCCCTAATTGGAATTCAGATACTTTGAACAAAGCCTCTTTAATTTCGCAGAGATTTTTGAAGTGGCGTTTCACTGAGATGATGTGTCTGGCTAGAGATAGTCGAGAGGCTAGCTCAGTTCTAGGGCGGCGATGGCATCATCAAGGGTAAGCATGTTATAAGTGAACAATCTTTGCGCAGTAAGGTAAAAGCGTTCAGCAAAGGCAATGGTTGATTCACCTTCAAACATACTAAGGCGCATAAAGGCATGTTTTTCCCGTGTAAACTCGGCTGTGATCTGGATTCAGCCAGAAGAGCTTTTTTTCACCTCTGCCCAAGAGTATGAAGGGTTCAGATTAGGGACTATCATCTCTTGCGCTAGACGACTCAAACAAGGAAGGATGCGGCGAACTTTTCCTTGTCTGTGGTGCCATCCATAGCGGCTTCATAAATGTACAGGAAGGAAGCAATGCTCCTTTCCTCAGGGATGAACTTTTCTTAAAAGGGAAGTTTATAAAGACGCTGTTCAAGCTCCTTAAGCGGACTAAAGCATTAGCTAGTTGCTTTTCAAGAGCAAATACTTTTGACATACAGGGGTCCCCTGTAGTGAGCACCATTTTTGTAGAAATACAGCTTAATTAAGCTCGCTTGGTTCTACGCCGCTGGATCCCACAAAGGATTCTAATAAAATAAAAATTAGAAAACTTATAAAAAGTGGTTTTTATAATAATTTAATATGAGTGCGAGGGTAAAAATCAAAAGCAATCCCTTTCCAATTTCCAGCAATTAGTATTTATACTATTTTGAAGGTTGGAGGGAATTTGGGGATAGGTTTGGAATAGCTTCAATGCTTACAATTTAGATAATATGGGTGTTGATCTTATCAGATCTTGAGTATAGTTATTATTTTGAGAAAATGGACATTGGGGTTATGGGATATAATATACCCATGCAGCAAGGTTTTAATGTACTGCAACCAATCACCGCTAAAGAAATTATTCTCACCTTGGGGCCTGCCACATCACGCCTATAAAAGGAGGCGGCCCCTGCGCAGGAGTGGTGAAGGACTTGGTGATGGTTGGGGGGTACCTTCCACTGGTTAACCCAAAGTCCATTGAGCGATTGGCAAAATCAGATTGTTTAATTTTGCATAAAGTGCCCATGCAGGTTTTAACCTGGTGTTAACCCAGATTACGGGGCTCCACCAAGAATTGGCCAGGTTCTTTTGGCCATTCTTGTCGACATTTTCATTAAAATTACTTGTAATGGAATCGAGGAATAGTAAATGGCTGACTTTTGCTTTTTTTATCAGAACTTGACCAAAACATTCTTAATTTTGAGCTACAAAGGTAAATGTCCGACATTGGTTGCCCATGATTCCTTGGCACCATGTGGACAGTGGGATTCCTGAATGTCCAGGATGTCCATAGGTAAATGATTTCTTAAAAAACTCAGTTTCCAAGCTTGGGATGGCGAGGCCTTGAATCAAGTGATGTTCAACATCCCTACTATGAAGGCTCCCCCCATTGCACCTTAGGTGCTATGGGAAGCTCCCCCTTGCCCAACCTTTACCACATTTTCAGCAGCAACTTTGGCCCATATATTATGTACTTTATATGAGGGCTTGAGGTCATCCCTCATTTTTTTAGCACTAGGTGGTCAGGAGGTCATCCTTCATTGTAAGTTTTTTGTCAGATTTGGGTTTTGCTGATTTGGGTTGACCCTTTGTATTGCTGAGCTCCTGTGGTGCACCATCAGAGGTTGACAAAAACTCAAAAGATATTTAGTTGGAAAAATTAGTTTTGATTAGTGCTAGTTAATTTCGCTCAGGTAAATCTGACTCATCCATCTGATCCACAGGATGGTGGGCCCAATGTGATTGAGTGGATTTGCAAGCTGTTTCAGCTGCAAATGACTTGATGCCATCCTGGGACTAGGAAGGTGGGATCATGGATGTGGCCATAGCCACTGTCTTGGCTGCTGCTCTTTGGGCCTGCTTGGCCTTTTTACGTCTTTCAGGGACACAGGTTTTACCTGAATATAGTACCCCTGAGAACCCCACAGAAATGCGGCGTCAGTGTTAATGGCTGGTTCATAATGTAATTTGGTGCTTTCCATTGCATTGAGAAGGATCTCATTCTGATTAATGCCCTCCTTGGAGGGGCAGGTGTGTACCTATGTCCAAAAGCATGACAGAGGGTGCAGATAGGGGGTGTGCTGTCCACCGTAACGCAGAATGGGCGGGTTTCTTAACCATCAATACTGAGCACTGCTATGTGTGAAATTTTGGTCAAATCTTATGTGATGACTGCGGATGTGATGATCCCTGCAAACGCTTTGCCCATGCTAAGCTCCAGCATAATCATGAATCTCTGCATTTCAAAAGAGTGTAATTCCTTTTAGATCTTTAATCCATCTGAGAGGTAACTCTCAAGCATTGTACGCTTCATCATAGTGGGGAGAAAGTTAAATTTAACAAAAATCTGGTTAGATTTGGTACAATGAGTGTGCTTTGTTTTGACCACTTGTTGACCATCCAGTAGATCTACCACCACACGCACCTGTGCAGCTTCGTCCACTGCTTGCTTGGTTTCAAACCCAAGATTAATCCAACCCCATATTATAGAATGAGGTACTACGTACATGACGAATGGGAAGTGTTTGTGTACATCGCTACAAACCTTTCCCACAGTGCCATTAATTTAATATCCAAAAAAAACTTGAAGTCCATGCTCCACTGATGACAGGGGCCTGGAATGTGGAGTTTTGATGTATTGGTTGCATTTGGTTTGTCAAGCTAAAATCTCAAGTGAGATACTCACCGCTGCTTTCTTAGTTTAGTCCTGGCCACTGGTGTCACAGGGTCGTTTTTTAACCTTGGACGGTGTGAAGTCCATCCTATGCCCTTTACTTTGCTAGCCCAACTACTACCTAACATTTGATGCACACTAATCTCCTCGAAGAGATTATCAAACTTACCTAGTCTTGAATCAAATCGGCTACAATTAATGATTGCAATGAGAAAGAAAAGTTTCTAAGGTCCCTCTACCTTAATTCACATGAGATAGTAAGATGGTTCACAGTTTGTCATTTGGTGGTCCAGATGTAAGTTTGAGACTCTTTAGAAATACTTTTATAGAGGGCGTATTGAAATCTTTCTGGATTGTCAGAAGCAGGGATTGAGTAATTCTGGATAATTATTGGTAATTTTTTGGAGCGCAACATCAACGGTGAAGTTCACAATGGGCTTAGCGTCCAAAAACGTATGAGCTTTGTGGTAAAATTTGCCAGTGAATTTGGTAATGTTTTGTTTTTCTTGAACTAAATGGTCATAAAACCATTCTTTCAAGTATCCACGCATTTAGGACTTCCAAACTCTTGTAAAACCGCGTTTCCACATTAGCAAAAGTCAATGTTTCCCAGGAAATTACGACATGATTATATTTTGACTCTGTTCATATAAACAGTTTATTCATGTTAGTGGCTTTAAAAGGGTCATCATCTCTGTTCATAATAATCTTAACTTTTTTATAAACAAAATCACATTCCCAAGTCTTTCATATTTAAGAAGATAACTGAGTTAAATCTCTGGAGCTCTGGATAGTAGCTTACTGATCTGGATATCATTGGTGCCACACTAACCTGAGGTCCTGGGTTATTAGCCCAAGGTTGACTCTATTCAGGAGTGGGGTCTCTACAGCAGGAGGCAAAGCAAAAAATGATGCAGCTATGGTACGTGTAGGTTTATGCATTGGTTCTTGGGATACTTTTTCAACCATGGTCTTCTTCTCCTAAAAGCTTTAACAAGTAGGTGGCATGATTTAATGAGGGCATCAATATCACCCCATCCTGTATCTCACTTTCAATTTGATGTTCCTAAGTGGTATGGTTCTCCTGCTCATGAAGGCATTGCTGCTTGACTGTCGCAATTATGTAAAACTTCTTTGCATGTCATGTACGCTAACATGAAAATCCTACAAATCACACTTGTGGCATTCCTTATGTTACAAAGTTTGCGGGCATGACGCCATAAATCGTTGTTTAACTGGAGAGATCTATAATCTCTTGTTGGAGCATCTGTACTGACTCTCTAAATGATTTGGTGTCCTGCTGCATAGCTTTTTGTCGATTTCTAAGCTGCTGCAACTTAGTTAGGAGGTGGTTGTTAGTTTGGATGTTGCTTCACGAATGCTGTGTGCAGCCACCCCCACCATTTCATGTTGGGTGTATTGGTCGAGTTTCTCAACTACCTCATCCTGACAAATAATATCCCCTGGAGTGACATGGCTACGTTTGACCTCCTCCCTGAGGCGAGTCATTCCTTAAATCTATTCATTGGTGACTTTGCGGTTGTCCATGGCTTGATATCCTATGGCCAACACGTTCCAGTTTAATAGATTTATAAGTTCATACAATAATACTGAAATTTTTACACTAAGTATGTGGTTGTTGTTGACATCCTGGTGAAAACCTTGGAAGATGGTTGCAAGCTGCCATTCAGGTCCTGCAGTAAAACCCACGCTTTGTTGGTTTCTTCTACCATTTTCTTATAATTAGGGCGTGGTGGAAATATGGGCAATTGGGATTTTTTCAAGGTGTGTTGGATATACCCACCCATGTATTTCCCCATTTGAGATAGACTACTAACTTGTTGTGGTATATGATTATGCCTCAGAGACTGAAAACTATAATATTGAAGAAATAGCTGGTCCTGATTCTGCTGACAAAAAAAATGGGCGCTAGATCAAACTGTTCATAGCCAAATAGCCAGATTTCCCAAAGTAACATATTTAAATATGTATCAACTGCTCACAGTATATAATAAGTCTTAAGATTTCAAATTGAGGAGAATTTTAAAATATGCTTTCCATAGTGCCCGTCAATTAGTAGTAGGTGGATTAACATAGAAAGTGATGGATTGGTGTTATGGACTTTTACACCTTCCTGTGTTAAGTCTACAAAAGGTTTAAAATTTATTCTTTCTATTACTACAAGTATCTCCTTTTAATAGGTGGAATAGTCGATTTTTGTGGGGCTGAATTTCTTGAGATGCATTTTATTGGTAGATGTTTTCAATGTCAGAACTAGATTAATATGGCTTTAAGGGTAATATCACTCACATCTTTAAAGGTTTGATATTGTCTTTAAAATCTGGGAAGATTAAAATGGGAGCTCAGGTCATTGTTTTTTTAGTTTATCAAAGAATGGATGCTGGTTTGTTGAAGTCCCAGGGAACTCCTTTCTTCTGTAGATGGTGCAGAGGGGCTGAAATTTGACTGTAGTTGGGCTTTATGAGTTCAAAAAAATAATGGTCCTGAGGAAGCTAAGCAACTCACCGGCATTTTGGTAACAGGACCAGGAGACGATGTTTCTGATCTTAATGAGAGCTGTTTTTCTTTCATCAGGTGTAAGTATGTGGCCTAATAGCTTCAAACTCTGTTGCATAGGGCCAGTTTAGATCCATTAGTACTGAGGTTGCCTTATTTATATAGTCAAATACCATCTTCAGGTCCTTTAGGTGTTGTTGGAATTATGATAGTATACTGCAATTTCTTCAAGATAAATGGTGACACATCAATTGATCAAATCTTGGAATAGACCATTCATAACTTTCTGAAATGATTGTGGTGTTCCAGTAAGCCTAAACAGCATTTAGCTTTACTCTAACAATCATATTTGTTAAACAAGTGCAGTTTTCTTGATTTTATCTTAATTCATTCACAATTGGTAGTATCCAGAAAAGAGACCAATGTTGGAAATCACTTGGTCTTTACACATAGTACTGAAATTATTAGAGATCAGAGGCAGTGTGTATGCGCTTTTCTTTTAAACCTTGTTAGTGATATTATAGGTGCACATTTAAAGTTTCAGGTTTTTCTTGGGTACCACAACTACTGATATGCCTCTGAGGATTGAGAGGGGCGAATAATCCCACTGTAGTCCCTTTTTAAATTTTGTTTTATACAAAGTGTTACAAGTTTGAGTTAGTTGATAAGGTTATAAGTAATTGATTTGGTGTCCTTGACATCAATAGTATGTTTTCCCAAGTTAGATAAGTAACGTTGTCTTCATACTGCTTTATATTATCTTCATAATTCTTGTCAGAAAATCACTTTTCTGATGATAGGGGCTTCAATGGTTGGCAGGACAACCAGTATGAAAACTGGTCGTCCCTTGCCATTTTGCCTTGGGCTTGGGGCCAGCAGCGCTGGATGACCCATTGGCATATCACCCGCGCCATTTGAGGATCTCCTAGCCTAACCCCCAACCAACAAAATAAGTATAAACTTAAATTAAAAGGTAGATTAGGCCAAGGGAGATATTTATTGAAAGGGAAGCGCAAGGTATTTATACTATATATAAAAAGGCTACTGTGCCCACTGCTGACCTATTGGCTCATCACTGGTTCTTCCAGCCAATCACTCTCTCAGCCTTCTGCTGCACTACTTTCTTCCCTAGCATTGACCCTCTCGACCCATCTTTCCTGATGTCTCAATTTATCAGATTTGGCTTTTCCTCAGTATTAAGTTGTCAGTAAACCTAATAAATTATTATATAAATAAAAATTAAATTGGTATTCGCTTTAGTTATTATGCACCAGAAAAATCATTGGTCGCTTGGGTAACTTGGGACATCTTTGCTTCTTTCCAAAAACACATTTCAACTTGTCATATTTGATCATCTTGGGAATAACCTTTCTTAAGCGATAATTGATTTAATAAATATGAGACACCAGAAACAACATTGACTGCCTTGAACTCTTGATCATTGGTTTCCACTGACATTGATAATTAATACAATTGGAGCATCCTCAGCTTAAGTTGCTGGTACTCTGATTTAGGCAGTGAAATCATGGTCAGACAATGGATAACAAATATATCAGCTTTCCACCGGAAATTCCCACAATTGGCCATGTTTGTCAGTCAGCGTCAAACTAGGATTGTTAGATGGATTTAACAAATACATTGGCTTTCTGACGGAAAATCCCACAACACCCCATAAAATGGCTTTTTCTTTGAACATAGAATCTGCTGACATATACTAAATTAACTAAATGGATCATCCTCAAAATTAGTCGCCGGTGATCCTTATACTATTTTGGAGCCACCATTTGGCCCCACTCAAACTTAACTTACCAACTTTGCAGAATACCAATTTTTGCTTAACCCAATTGGGGAGCAACTAATCAGCAATTGTACCAAACACCACGAAATTTAGTCAATGAGCCATTCCTCCAGGATTGGCCATTTCATCCCAAATAACAATAAATTAGAGGAATCCATCTGATTAAAATTTCGACATAGCTCGTAGTAGCCTTCAATCATCTCACTAAGTGATCAAGGCCTGACCCCTCAAGGATCCTGGAGCAATATCAAATGCAAAGCTTACAAAGGAACAAATAATAAATAGGCATGGTTTAAAAAGATATCCTCACAGACAATGTCATTAAATTCACCTCCTGAGTTGTCCCCAAGTTTAATGGCTAATAGGAATCCGCAGATATCTTACTGTCCCTTATCATCCTTAAGCCAACAGAATGGTGGAATATGACAATTGTACTTTAGTATAAACTCTCTGGAAGTTAGCCAACATTTCTCCATCCTAATGGGCCATATACATGGACTCAACTGTTTTTGCATATTATCCACCACAGCAGTGCGGGGATACATACCATTACAGCTTTTATACAGTTGACAACCTGAGCTACTCCCCTTGTTACACGCCATTGTTACCAACAAGGATAGTTTGCCCATCAAAATACTTTTACTGATTGGTATCATTAGTTAATATTCAGACTGAGGCCTATGGAGCAGCCCTAACACAAAGAATAAATCACAAGGATAAGAATAACTTGCATAAGATCACTGTGGCAAGCTTTAAAGTCAGTAATTGAGTCGCTAACCACAATAATTATGGATTTGGTAGGAGCTTAAGTTAGTTTACTTAATTAAAAGGCCATACATTGTAATTAGAACAAGTAGCTTCCAAAGCAACTCTATTCAGAGCTTGATTAATAGACAATTAGTTAATCATATTCATGCAAGTTTTCTGACCTTATTATAAACTGACTGCCCTCCCATTGAAGATTGAGTGTTAAATCAATCTAAGGGGGATGGTTGGTAGTTGTTGACTTAGTTACTAGTTTTTTATCAGAGTTGTAATATGATCCCAATCCCATTAATAGATTTTACCCTATGATATATTGCATTGAAGTCAACCATGTGACTTTCCAGATTAATCCTTGCCTGAAAAAACAATTCCCTTTCACAATTTGCATTATAAAATAGTCAATATTCCTCATCACAAGAGCACTTCTGTATCTTAAATGAAGTGATTTGTATTTAAATATTAGTCGTTTACTCTAATTAAAAAATACCTTATTTTTTTAACTTTGCATTTATTTGTGTAATTCTTTAGCAAAGTCCAAACTATACTAAAGGATTTGGAACTTTACCACGTATTAATGCTATATTGTAGAGCTAGGGTTAGATTGACCAATGAAACCTATGCAAGTAGCGCGTAAAGACCTCATTTTACACTTTCCATTGTCTACTCTCTCGCAAAATTCTGATACTACCTACTGAATCAAAATGTCACTATTTACACGGATAATTCTGACACATGCTTCTTATTCAATGATTTAATTCCTGATGGCCACTGAATCTACAAATGATATAAGTTTATGGTATTTAATATGAAGTTAATACACCTTTCTGGAAAGCTGAACGCTTTAGCCAATGAACTTTCTCATATCCCTTCTTGTATTAACCAAGTCCAAGCTTAACATATGGAGTCTGTCAGTTTACAACCTGAGTTGCTACAGATCCAATAAATCTCCAATCCTTTGAAGTCTAATAATATTGGCCAATAAAACACAGTTCAAGTTAAGTGCACTAAATTTATGGTCATTGAATATCAAATTTACATAAGACCCTGAATATCAATCTTCAAACGGTTCCAAAAACATTTTATGAATGAAATGCCTTAAGGAATCTCGCATTATTGCTGGAAACTTTAGAAAGCAAGCAATCTTAGAATAAGTACTTTCCACCTACTTGTGGCCAAATTCTCACACTGACAGTTTTAACCATGTCACTATCTGCCAAAGCTTTCAAGCTTTCAGCAA
Source organism: Massospora cicadina (assembly GCA_022478985.1). NCBI lineage: Eukaryota > Fungi > Entomophthoromycota > Entomophthoromycetes > Entomophthorales > Entomophthoraceae > Massospora > Massospora cicadina. Next base: position 49,170 of record JAKSZP010010997.1, on the reverse strand, counting down.
TCAACCCTGTCCGCAGAAGCCTCTCAAAGTGATATTCACTTCAGAAGCTTTAAATTCTGGTGATTCAACTTTGTAGGACCCTTCCTTGTGTCCGATTTTGGTGGTTAACTCAAAAATAAACCCTTCAAAAGAATCGTTTCTGGATTTTTAACCTGAAAATAAATTTGGCAACCCTTTCTGAATAACTGTGCATATAATTGACAAATTAATTAAGAAATTGTCCTCTGATTGATAACCTAACTTCTGCTCTAAAATCTCATGGGCCAATGGCAGATATAATATTGCCATAGATCTATTAAAAACAGTTTTCTTCCCTATTGAAAACATTTGTTGTTGATGCTCAGAATTGGAATGTTAGCTTTCAGGATTTCCCTTATTAAGGCCAAAGCCTTGACTTGTTGTTAATTATTTAGCTATAGTTAATACCAATTATCCTTTAATATTTTACCCAAATATGTTATAATACTAGACCCAAATAATAGGTCTGAATTTATTATGAATCAACAGGAGATTCCCATCAGATACATTGGAATTGCAAACTAATGACTCAGTTAACAAATCTAAATTGATCTAGTGATCCATTTATAAAGATTAAGTCAGATTGTCTCCTGACTTTTATTATTCCTGTTTATCCTGATCTATCCAATCTTGAAGTTCATTACCCTTGATATTTTTCAGCCTTTATTTATGATATTTATAAATACTATAAAAAGTACTAAATATCTCATAAAAAAGTAGTAGTCTTTTTACAAGCTACAACTAAATTGTATTATATTGAGTTTCCTTTTTTCTATGACTCCAACTAAGTAACTTTGAGCAAGACCTGAAACTTTTGGTTTGTAATATGAAACTTTATAAATAGCACTTGTACAAGGACATCTTAAATGGAAGTACATAGTTTTATTGAAAGACCTGCTGAAATCCTGGTTAGGAGTACTTTCTTAAACTTAAACTGATGCCAAGTTTTCCCAATATTTGTATTTTTTGCTGTATGACGAAACTCAATTTGTGCTGACCTTAGGACAATTTTACACATTTGAGTTATAATTTCTATACCTGAAGATCTTACCCAAATTTTTAATAATTTTGTCATCTGTATTTATAGTAAAAGGTCATATTTCTACCAGTTTTTTTGGGATTAACTGAGTTGGTAAATAATATCTGTGGAAAGTTGTGTGCTCTAAGTTAGGCCAGGAGATGCCTTAGAGGTATAAATACCAGCGCTTGGCCAAGAGAAAATTCGTCAAAGAATATCTTTTTAATAAAAGATATAGCCTCTTAATTATCTTTTAATTGGTTATTTTAGCAGAGTCAGTTCCTATTAAGAGTGTCAACAAACTGTTTGGAAAAAATTTCCTTTTTTATCTTTGCCTTCATCAGAGAATAGTTTTAATTTATAAAAAATTATCTGTGAATACCATAGGAGTCATTTAATTTTCGGATAAGCCTATTAAGCTTATGAATGGTCAATATATATAAGACACTGGCGAAAAATTGAGAAAATCAGCTAAACATTTCCCAGTTATATATTAAGGATTTTAATAAACAAGCAAGCAATCCTCATATTTTAACAGGTGGTGCACATCCTACCCAGACACTCTCTGATATGGACCCACAATACTAGACCCAGACAGCTTCTGCCAGAAGAGAAAGCAATAATGAGATGCAAACTAGTGATAAGGAAATCACTAAATACTTTAATACCACCAACCAAGGCTCCGATGAGGATACTTCTTACTCCCTAGATCTTATCATGGTGAGGGTGAGGGCATGTAGCTGCCTCAGGTTAATCAAATTTACGTCTGAAAGCATTAAGAACAAGATAGAAACTCTATTCCATGAATTAAGGATTGGTAAATCACAAATTGATCCCTCTTTCACCCTGTTTTACTATCTCAAGGATAAGGCACTCAATTTGGAGATGTATATTAAGTATCATGAGGCGATTATGGAAGCTCTTTTCAGGAGTTTTACAAACAGCCAAGCAACTAATGGATTACTGGAGAACTTTGTTTAGCCCTCAATCAAGCATACCCAGTGAATTCCTACCTGAAAAAATTTGGAACTCACAGAAATCTACCGTGTACAAGAGGAATAATGATCTTCCCTATCTGATCTACTAGAAAAATTGAATCCTAATTTAGTAAGGTCCAAGAGGCAATTGTGGCCAATACAGAACATGCCAATGAAGCTCATCAGAAACTAAACACCCTTGATAAACAACTAAATGTAGGAGTCCCAAAGTTAGCCACAGAAGACCATCTAGTACTAAAAAAAGTTAGCCACAGAAGTACACGCTCACAACAGGCTATCAAATTAATATAAACAAAATGTGAATAACCGCTGTCAAAAGGTGGAAACTCATACCAATGCCTATCATCTCAGAAAGAATTTCTCAACACACAAGATAATTTTCCCTAAAGAGAACATCTGGACTTAACTTTAATGCACGCTCATTTTGAGAAGTATGTTTAAACTGAGTTGGGTGTTTTACTTGAGAACATCGTAGATATTTTTGCATTGCCAGCACTCCAAAATAGGGATGAAGAGGATGCTTAAATGAAAGATGAGATTTTGAAAAGCTGGACAGTTGTGCCAAGATTGCAGTCCAGAAATTCCAACATTACTCAGGAGAATTGGAAACTCAAATGCATTTAACAACAACAAAATCCCAAGTAGACAGTCTGAGCAAAGACATTAAATGCATAATATCAAATCAAGCTTTATTCATTAAGGAATGCAATAAAGTTAAAAAGATGTCAAATCCCTCATGAAGAAGAGCTGCCAATGCTCGACCATCTCTAACTAAGGAGAGAATGAAACAGCTTGGTTCATTTGGCCAAAAAAAGACTTGGAAAACAATTAAGGCCTAAACTCAAGTATCAGAATCTAGCAGTTTGGAGCAATATCATAAATTGAATCATTGAAATTGATACCAATTCAGAAACTGATATTAAGCATAAATCCTATGCCTAAAGTTCTGGCATCAATACTGATCCCATATACTACCCAATGGGACAGAGGCCCAATTTCAACTGATTTTTTTCAAGAAGCTCAGTACTTGAAGAAGTGTAACACCTATTCCCAAAACAGGGCGAGAGACTTCAAACCTATCAACTTGCCAAAGTTTATTAGGGATGGGAATATTCACTCTTTTCTCAAGCTATTTGAAATGTCAATGCAAGGAGCATCAGACCATGCAAAATCATCTGTGTTAATCAACCCGCTCAATGCCCACAGCTGCAACATTGTTATTCCCTATCTGCTGTGTGATCGTCATATATGGATGCCAAGAATGCAGTGATAAAACAATTTGAGAGGCCTGGAAAATTATTAGCCTAAAAATGAGCTTCTAAATATTGAATTCAAGCAGATGTAACTAATAAAGACTTTGCCAACAGGTTTTGTCATGAGGCGCAAGTCTTATTTGGGTGTAATGCAATGACTGAGTTTGACACTAAAATTACACTGGATCATGTGGTCGAGCCCTATTGTAAATTGAACCGTCATGATACCAGCATTTAATCAAGACATGGAACTCAAGATCTTAATGTTTACTTGAGATGCTGTGCCAGCAGTTTTATTGGCACTAATTATCCCAAGGATCAGCAAAAATTTCAATTTTAGGCCCAAAAAACAACAATTTGTTTGACTAAGAGAAACATTGCCAAATACAAGCCAAAAATACATGCAAAAACAGCAGCATCGGCTACTTACATGACACAACTCTGGGCAAGAAAGATTTTTCGCTAGCCATTACTACAAATTGTCAGACAAAAAGCTTGAGGTCAATGTCCCCTAGGAACCAACAATGGCGATGAGGCGGGAAAAGAACATGTAAGTAGAGGAAAAATCATCTGACTTCACTGATTTTCACCAAACCATTTTCCCTTAACCCTGGAGAGTTCTTTATGGCCGATGATGTTTCCAAAGATAATGTTCATCATATATTAGATAATGATGTCCTTAGGGTCACTACTTGGGGTAAAGAAAAAGAAACTAGAATTTTTTAATTCTGACTAAAGAAGACATTAAAGAAGAATTAAACACTGCGCAAAGCAGCTTATTGATCAAGGGTTAGACCTTCAACCTGGAAGTTCAAATGACCTGCCTTCACTACAAGAAGTACAAATGGCCATTCCAATGAAGACCTTGGCAGATAACTTTCTAGATACTTGCTCAAGTTTGAAATCACATTTGTAATTGGGCAAAATCACAGTATTTACTCAATATCTACTATGAAACTTAATCCAAAAGTACATATGTAGATATAGCAGTGAACAAGGTCTGAGTTTGGGCCATCATTGATAGCGGATCTCCTATCACTATTAGTACAAAACTGGTAAAAAAATCTGAATATCATGACTGATGGTGCCTATTGTCAGGAATATGGCATGACAGGAGTGCATACAAATAAATTGCTTGTGGCATACAGTACCCTACCTCTATAATTTGGATTATTGAAGTAACATCACCTGCTATTGTATTGCCAAATTTGGACTATGATATCCTAATTGGGACTAATTTTCTGAGAAAATTTGGAGTTAATGTGAATCACAAGGATTTTACTCTCACAATTCTCAATCAGAAAAGCCCACTTTACTATAACAAAGATGGAGTAGCTGGGAAAAAGAAGACCAGCCAATTCATAAATTAGCCTACAAAGATGGAGTAGTCTTGATTGAGTACACTAAATCATGAATGAAGATTAAAGCACTGCACACACAGATCAAGGAGTTAAAATAAATTCTTCTTTGGTCAAATCAGCAAGTTACTGTATCATTGAGAAATCAAGTAGTCATCCCTACTTGACTGAAAGTCAAAATACTGGAAGGATTTTATGGTGACGTATATCAACTCATGGTCCATATCACAAATTGAGCTGAACATCACACCTGTTATTAATATTCCCAGCCATGGAGTTATTCATATAGTATTTGCAAGCCTACAAAATAAAGTCCATTACAATTAAAAGACATCAGATAATTGATTTTATGCATCTGTTCCCTACCTTGAAAATTAAATCTTTTCAAAAGTTTGGAACTTTTGTCAAAACAGGTTTATCTGACAATACCTAATCAGCATTAATAATTTTGTCCCAATGGCTAATTTGAGTAGCTTGACCAACTCTGAGAAGAGGTAAGCTTATTAGCTATTTTCAAAATATTGGGAAAGACATGCAAGATGATTTTGACCTAGGATGTGCTAAGGATTTCATCCAGACTATTGATATTGGAGATCAAATAAACTATTCAATTGCGCCTAATTAGACGCTTGAAAGCATCCTAAGAAGATGTTTTAAAGAAAATCAAAGAACTCCTAAATAGAGGCATGCTAGTTCCATCAAAAATCCCTTGGTTTGCAAAAAAAATTTATAGTAAAAAAAGAAGGATTAAACAACTGATCTGTCATTGACTACCTAAATTAAGCAACATCACAAAAAAGGACTCATAATCTTTGGAATGGCCTATTGATGCTTTTAACAAGCTAGAGAGTCCAAGGTATTTCTTGGCATGGACCTCATTAATTGGTATTTGCAAATTGACATGTCCAAAGAGGGGCGCAAAATTGTGCTTTAATAGCCCAAGAGGGCCTATTTCAGTTGACAGTAATTCCCCCAAGGGCTATGCAGTTCCCCTGTCAGACAATTGACTTCTTGCTTAAGGGAGAAGAATGTTTTGGGTACAAATAGTCCAAATGATTGGTGTAATAAAATTGGCGGTACATGAGAGATATGACGACAGATTTTTGCACAGGTTTCAACCCACTGAACAATTAGGACCAATGATATGATGATTGTTGTCCTCACACGACAGAATAAATGTATTAATAAAATAAATATATATGGCGCACTCACTCCCTCAACTCTCTTTAATTTTATATATTTAATACCGCAGATTCTTGCTGCTATACTCACTGTTGTGATTTTAACCAGATGGAATCCTCCAATGATTAAGCGTTATTTGGAATGATATGGCCAATCCTGGTGAGATGGTTTATTGACTGAATTTCATGTTATTTGGTTCAATTGCTGGTTAGTTGCTCCCCAATTTGGGTTGAGCCAAAATTAGTACTCCACCAAGTTTTGTATTTAGGTTTGAGTGGGGCCAATTGGTGGCCCCAATTAGTATAAGGATCACCGGTGACTAATAGCCAAGGATGATCCAATCAGTCAGCGGAAATTAGTAGTTGACGCCAACGGCCATTCATGGTCCATTATGAGATTTACAGCGGAAAGCCAATGTGTTTGCTTGCTCATGAATTCGCTGTCGATCCAATGTCAGTGGATCTGACAATTATGAGTTTGAGGTGGCTGAGGTTGTTTCTGGTGACTCATTTATTAATAAGGTTAGACGAGAATAGATGTTGGCAAGATACCAAGATATTCCAAGTCAAAGCAAGCGACCAAAGATATTTCCAGTGCATTATTTTCAATTCAAAGGTCAAATCCAAATTTGACATTTAATTAGATTATTTATTTATAAGGTTCACCGGCGACTTAAGGCTGAGGATGAGCCAAAACTAATTTAGACATCGGGAAGGATGGAGTGAGAGGGTTGACTCCAGGGAAGAGATAATTTAGATAAAGAAGAAGAAGAAGAGAAGTGGTTAGCTGGAAGAACCAGCGGAAGAGCCAATAGGTCAGCGATGGGTGCAGTAGCCCTTTTGTAAATAGTATAAATACCTGGTGCTTCCCTTTCAATAAAGATCTCCCTTTGCCTAATCTATCTTTTGTTATAAATATATATTTATTTCATTAGTTATAATTTAGGTTAAAGGGGATCCCCAAAATGGCATGAGTGACATGCCAAGGGGTTAGCCAGCGCTGCTAGCCCTGACGCCTAAGGTAAAATGGCAAGGGCTTACCAGTCTTCATACTGGTTAGCCTGCCAACTAGCAGAGCCCATAGTCAATTTTTTGACACTTACTCTAAACTACTAACACCTTATCTTCCTCCCTCATCCCATCCCGCTTGTATGATAATGACTTTGGATGGTACCTCTTTCATGGCTTAGTAATTCACTTCGCAATATCTCATTGGTTTCACCAATTATTCATTTATCAATTCACAATCGCCCAATTCAGCCAATTTCCCCAATAATCCCAATATCTCTTTATTTTGAGGCGCTCAATTTATTGTATTTGTAACAACTCAGAGGATTTCATCCATTCCACCATATCAACTTAGTGCTTATTGTCCAGTCATATTGGAATCATGACATTAATCCCTCCTTGACTGGACGATAAGGCTCCTATTGCTTATATGCTTGGAGGAACTTTTCATGCACTTGGTTGATGTTTCAACCGCTAACAAGGTCCTTGATGGTATATGCATTGACCCCAGTTTTCTCAATGTTTTCAAACAGACCAATCCATATACTGGCCAGCTTGTGTTTCTGCCTGAACCCATGCTGGTCGTGGAATAGAACCATGTTGCCTTCCTTGAGCTGTGCTAACTCACATCGATCTACCTGATACGCGGCCTGATTCCTGATCTTTTTGGCGAAGATGAAGGAATAGGCTTCAGTTTGCAATTTGATCAGAATGTTTGCAAGGTTAGTCAAATAGCAATGGGGTTCCACTCCACTGGTGTCTTCCGCACACAAATAAAGTAATGCTGGAAGAGCTGGATGTCGACCATATAGAAGTTGGAAGGGACTTTTCCCTGTGGCAGAATGGTAACTAATGTTATAGGCAAACACAGTAATGGAAATAAGGAGGTCCAATAAGATGGGCGATCCATTACTAATTTTCGCAGGATAATATCAGAGTCTCATACACTCGTTTGACCATTCCATTAGATTTGGGGTGGTATGGGGTTGTTAGAACCCCATGGATACCCATAAGCTCGTTCAGTTTGGGGATGATGTGTGAGGTGAAATTGGTTCTGTTATCAGTGAGAATAAACTGAGGGAATACATGTCGCTGAAAAATGCACTCCATCACAAACTTGGCCACTGTAACTGCCCTTAAATCTCATATTGCCCTTGCTTCGACCCACTGGGTTAGATGGTCAATAGCCACAAGGATGTACTTACACCGGTTAGCTCCTGTTGGCAAGGGACCAACGAAATCAGGGAAACAGTATGCCAAGAAAAATGGGGTTTCACTACCTGATAAGAAGTCTTATGGCGGAATGGCTTCTCCACTTGGCACTGATGGCAACAAGAAATGGTTTTGAGCACATCTAAGTTCACACTTTCCCAAAAGTACTGAGGGCGCAATAACTCCATTGTCTTGCGCACTCCTCCATGTCTGACTGCCTTGTGGGCGCTCATAATAATTTCCAGCCAGGATGAGGGTTACAGAAAATTCTTGTAGAATCACCAATCCGCTTGTACAGTTCCCCATTCCATTGGAAAGTATTTTCTCACATCTCCTTTGATGCTTTGATCACTTGGGGTGGTTCGTCATCATACTTTTCGCTGAGAAACTTGTTGTACATCACATCGCTGTGGTCTACCATCACCGCAACAGTTGGCAATTGAGATAAACAGTCGGCGTTCTGATGCTTTGCTCCTGGCCAATGAAGGATCTCAAAGTCATATACCTGCAGCTTAAGAGCCTATTGAGCCAAATGGTCTTCAGGTTCTTTGAGGTTCTGCAACCAGCGTAATTAAGTGTGGTCTGTTAACTTTGAACTTTACCCCATGCAGGTAGACTCTGAATTACTTATATGCGTAGATCGCTGCTAAGCACTCTCGCTCAGTCACAGTATTACATTCATGGCTATTAAGACTTTGGCTGCAGTACGCCACTGGGTGCTCCTCCCCTTCATCATCTTTTTGGGAAAAACTTCCCCCACAGCGGAAAGAGATGCATCCATTTGTACAATAAATTTCTTTTTAAAATTTGGGTATTGTAACATGGGCGCACTAATAAATGCCATTTGAAGTGTATCAAAGGCTCATTGGCGCCGTTATGTCTATTTGACCATGGCATCCTTCTTTAGCAGATGAAACAGCGGCCCTCCAATGCAACTGAAATTGGGTATGAAGCGTCAGTAATAACCCACCATCCCCAAAACACCTGATCGTCCTGTTTACTAGGCTGGCTTAGTCATCTTCTGAATAGCTTCCACCTTGGCTGGTTGGGGTCTCAGCCCAGTCGCATCCACCACAAAACCAAGGTATTCTAACTGATCCTTGAAGAAGTGACATTTCCTGGGCTTAATCTGGCTATTGGCCTCAGCCAGTCGGCGAAATACCTCTTCTAGATGGGTAAGGTGCTCAGTGAATGTTCACGAGAAGATGTTAATATTGTCGAGGTACACAAGAACATATGACAGCTTCAGATCCCCCATAATGGTTTCCATTGCTCGTTGAAATGTAGCTGGGGCATTACATAGCCCTTGTGGCATACAAGTTGGTTGGAAAAGCCCTTTAGATGTGATTACAGCACAATTTTCTTGCTCCACTGTGGGAAACTCAATTTTCCAATAAGTGGATATCAAATCCATTGCTGAGAAATAGCAAGCTCCACCTAACCAATCCAGCACATTGTCATTCCGCAGAAGAGGGTTTGAGTCCTTCTTGGTGATACTATTAATCTTCTGGTAGTCAATTACTACACGGGTAGTACCATCCTTCTTTTTAACAATTAAGACAGGCGAAGCCCACGGACTCTTAAATGGTTTGATAATTCCCTGCACTAACAGCTGATCAATCTTCGTGGTGATTACTTCTTCCGCTGCCCTTGATTGACTGATTTGCCGAGACCTAATGGAGAAGATCTCAGTGTCCAGCTGATGGACAACCCCCCAAGCACACCCTAAATCGTGATTGTCAACAGCTAAAATCTCTTCATACTTTCAAAATAAAGATTCTACTTGATCACTTTGGTCTTCCATTAGCCCCATTAAATTTTCGCGCGGTACAACTTCCATTATGCCAGGCCATGTTTCAATTGGCAGGCCAAATTTATCCAACAAACCAGACTCATAAACCTGGAGGACCTCTTCAACAGGAATAAAATGTAAGTATGCCATTATTTGGTGTCAGAGGATTTGCATTGGTTTATTCTGAAGATTTGCTACTAAGATCTTGATCTCCCCATGTCCTGGAAGTATAATGCCTGAGGCTACATGGGGCTTGAACTGTGATTGCTGATAAGGCCCAATGACCTCCCCATAAAGCCCAGAAGGCACTTCCACCTCTAACTCAGTGTTTATGATTACTTGGTGTCCATAGGGAATAGATATAGGGGCCGCAGCTCTAAGTGGTAGCCCTTGATATTCATAAATTTGATTGGGAAGGTCCCATGTTTTACGCTTAAATCGATGATAGTGAACTGAAACCACCCCATCACCATATGCAAGGCTAATATGACTCATGTGTACCGGATCTTTTGACATTCTGCTGGAGGTAAAGTAGATTGGGATCCGCTAAACCAGAATTTCAAATGTCTCTGTGGTCATATCAACAACAACCCCATAGTGGCGCATAAAAGCAGTTCCAATTAAAAAGTCATAGTTATTGTTTGGTAGCACTATGGCTGGGGCTACAACGACAATTGACCTGAATCTCAAAGGTAGTGCACTGTACGCTCCTTCAGAGACTGTGTTTTCTGTGCCTGCAGTCCCATACACCATATTATGTTCCACGTCAGGCTTTAAAGCTAGCCTTGCCACTAACTTTGTGGACACTATGTTGATTGAGGCACCCATATCAATTATTGCGTGAACTCAGGTTTTTGCTACAACAGTGTCACAGTAAGTATACTCAGCATAAGAGGCATCCTAATTGTTTATAACATGTACATTTAACTGATCTCTTTTTCCAAGGAAGCTCCTAATACCCTTCCCTACTGTAGAGTATTTTTTAACATTAGAATCCATGGGGAAGGCCATGATTACTCTTCCAAAAGAAGCGCATCAGCTAATGGATCTGGTTCATTGGTAGAAAGGTGATCAAACATTTGACAAGCATAAAGCTTTGGTTGTTCCTGAGAGCTTGCTTCCGCCATGTTCATGAATTGCGTTTGTATCAGCACATTAACCCCTCCAACAGGTCGCTGATATAAGAAGGCGCCATCATACTGAGGAACTTCCACTAAAGGTACAGGAATAGGTTCCGGTGGGACGTTTTGGGTCAGAATAGTGGAAGTAGAAAATTACATCTCTACTCCGCTCTGACTTTTCCCTGGTGGTACTGTTCCTGCGGTAGTTACTGAACCCAACATTGGTGACAACTTCTAGACAGGTGCCCAGAGCGACCACATGAAAAGCAATTGACCCCAGAAGACCTGCGACCTTGATTGTTGTAAAAGGAGCCACCCCCAAGGGTTGGGCTGAAAGCGAGGCTTGTATTGATGATTAGGCAAGGGGATGCCAACCAATTGCTGAACAAGGAGGGATGATTCCTCTGGATAAAAAGGCTAGCAGCGGAGGTGCTAGGTTTTTGCTCTATATTGGGTGGAGGGAAATTAGCGGATAGATGGCGTAGAATTTGAACAAATTTGAGCAAGGATACATCAACCTCTAAATATGGAGCCAATGTATTAAAAAGCTCTCGGTATAGTTTCACAGCAGAGGTCAATGCTATGCTTAAGTCACAATCAGTTAAAAGTCCTGCCCCAATTAACACATGGACTTCTGCTGAGAATCAATCAGCAAATACAATGAGGGTCTCATTAGATTGAAACTCAATGGTTAAAAACTCAGCTTTTTACTGCGACATTTTTGCAGATCCACTGAACAACTGCAGCACTGTCTCCTTAACTTTATGGTAGGAAATGGAACTAGCTAGGAGGTAACAAACGACTTGATATGCGCTCACAACATCCAAAGAGGAGAGCAATAATTTCGCCCTTTTTCAATCTGAAGTACCTTCAGTTGCAAACTCAAATCAGCGAAAGAACCCATGAATATTTCCTTCATGATTAAATGGTAGCAACTTATCACTGTAAACATTCTGAAGCAACTCCTCTTGCCTTTTGAGCACAGTATCTAACATGAGTCTCAACTCCTCATATGCAACAGGCCCAGCATTTTGTGCAGATTCCTTATCAAAAACAACCTGGATGCAACATAGCCAGCAGCTGAGTTTTCATTGTGTTGTTATTGATCAATAGGACCCCTGTAGTGAGCACCACTGTTATAAAATTGGCGGTACTTGAGAGATACGCCAACAGATTTTTGCACAGGGTTTGACCCACTGAGCAATTAGGACCAATGATATGATGATTGTTGTCCTCAACATGACAGAATAAATGTATTAATAAAATAAATAAATATGGAGCACTAGCTCCCTCAACTCTCTTTTATTTTATATATTTAATACTGTGGATTCTCGATGATATACTAACTCTAAACTACTAACAACCTAACTTCCTCCCTCATCTCATCCCGCTTATATGATAATGACTTTGGATGAGACCTCTTTTCATGACTTAGTAATGCACTTCGCCATATATCATTGGTTCCACCAATTATTCATTCGTCAATTCACAATCGCCCAATTCAGCCAATTTCCCAATAATCCCAATATCTCTTTATTTCGAGGCACTCAATTAATCATATTTGTAACAACTCAGCGGATTCCATCCATTCCACCATATCAACTTAGTGCTTATCATCCAGTCATATTGGAATTGTGACAATGGGGAAGTCCACCCAGCACTGACTCAAAGTTGCCACAAAAGTCTAAGCAAAAACCCTAGCTATAGACCTGAAGGGGTGCCACAAGGGGAAAATATTTTACTAACAAAGCAATAAATAGAGCCTCGAATAAGTGAACAAACTAAGTCTATGTGTCATGTAGCCAATTTGAGGAATTATATTAAAATAATACCTCATGGTTATGTACTTCCGGTTTCAAACTTGATACTTAAATCTAAACCCCTGCAGAAAGAGAATTTCAAGCGTTTTGACAGGTTAAAATGACATTTAACTAATTCAAATTTACCCCTGTTTACTATTGACTCTCGCCTACCTCATTATTAGCCTAGAAATTTGTTATATACATGGAGGCGTGAAATAATAAAGGATTGCTTTTCACATCCAAGCTCCAACTTGGGGAAAAATACTATTATTTATTTTGTTAATTGTTTATTGTAAATGCGAAAATTAATTTCTCAAAATAATAAATATAAATCTGTTATTGAGATCCTGCTCTAAAGTAGCACCTGCGAGCAACCAGAAAGCAGGATTTCAGCAATACCAGCTATCTTCCATAGAGCCATGGACACAATCCTGAGAGATATAAAGATGTCATGTGTAATAATGTACCTCAATGACATTAATGTTTTCAGTCATATTTTTTATGACCATTTGGAACACTAAGAGGAGGCTTTCAGAAGGATAGCAGCTGCAAACTTGAAAATCTAGCTAAAAATATCTAATTCTTCAAAGATCAGCTGAAATATATTGGCTTAATAATTTACAAAGTTGGACTTCAAACCTAACCCTATAAGTTAGATGACATATCCAAAATAAAATTTTCCAAGTTGAAGTGCAATATCCAAGTTTTCCTATAGATGATCAATTACTATTACTTATTAATTGCCTAATTGCACAACTAGGAGAGCCTCTTTTTATCTACTTAAGGACATGGTCCCATCAGACTGTGATCTTGCTTGTTAAGAAGCATTTGATTATCTTTTATCAGCACTATTGGTGGCCACCATCCTATAATATCCAGACTTTGATTGCTTTATTATCTCATACTGATGCATCACTCATGGTAGTCAGCAGTTTTATCTCAGATAGGGGAGGACGTCGAAGAACATCCTGTTGCCTTTGCTATTCAGACCTTAAACGTTCATGAGAGAAATTATAAGGTGCCATTATGGGTATGCTTGGCCATCATATTTTACAAGCAATTTCAGGTCTATCTTCATGGCATTCAATCACAATTGTTACCAATCATGAATCCCTAAGATGGTTAAACAACTTGAGGGATCATGAGGGCCAATTATCCCACTGGGCATTAAAGCTTTAAGCCAATAATTACATGATCAAGTATTGTGCATGGATAAAGCATCAGAATGCTGACTGCCTATACCAACGCCCACTATCACTACACTTAGTTTGACCTCTGATGAGTTGTTTAACAAGATGATCAGCAAAAAGTACCAAGGTAAGCCTAAATCAGTCTAAAATTGTTATTGAGTTTATGACTAGATACAGTAATTGAAGATGGGACAAAAAAATTAATGGGGATGAAAAGTATATATTCCCATGCCCATCAGATTGAACGGACATCTTAATAGCTGCCCATAAGGCCATAGGGCATGGTGAATTTAAGAAGACAAAGAAGCATCTGATGCAATTTAATTATTGGGAGACAATGCATTCTGACATCCAGGAAATGCTAGAGTGCTTTGCGGAGTGTCAAGGGAAAAACCATACCAAAAAGCACATCTTGTCAGCTTGTTTGACCCAAATTTGCCTGGCATAGCATATCTATAAATGTTGTTAGGCCTCTTCCCAAAAGCAATTTAAAGGCCAAGTATATTATTTTAGCTATTGACCACTCACATAAATGGGTCAAAATAAGACTATTTCGGAATCAGGAGCAGCAACTACAGCCAAGTCCGTCATTAAAAAATCCTCCACAAGCATGGGTGTCTAAGTAAACATCATTACAGGCAATGGAATTATTTTTACCGCCCATGTCCTCACCAAGCTCAACCAATTAAGTGAGTAAGAGGAGTGCTTTTTACTCCCTATCATCCCAAACCAATGGTTTGATTTAGTGAGAAAATGGGACGTTAATGAATATCATTTGATTATTAATCTTTGAACAAACCGTCTGAATAAAGCACCTACCTGAGTTTGGCCATTGTCAAGAAACCTATATGACTTTAAATAAGCCAAAATAACCACTGGCGGATCATTGGTTAACCATTGTGTTTAGGCCTATATGAGTATTATTGAGTAATCTGAGTTGATGATAAGCAAAGTCAACCTTGGCGGATAGGAGGAACTCTACTAAAGATAGAATGATAGGAAAATTATGAGATGTCGATGCATGATAGATAATTGGTAAATCAACTAAATCTAGTCAATTGTGAATTTTTGAATGTAAACTCTGCTTGACCAATGTGAATATGTCATAATGAATAGTATAAGCAAACCTGGTTGGTGTAAATTGAAGTTACTAATGTATAAATGAGATGAGAATGCTGAAAAGAGGAGAGTTTTGTTAATAAAAAGAAGAGAGTTTGCAGTAGGAGCTGCGTAATATATAATATAGGAAAATAAAGTGTTTTAGCGGAAGCAATTGCTTCAGGTTTTATTATCTTTGTTAAGTTATCTTTGGAATGACGATCTCCATATTGTCCGTCCATTGCTTAGTGGGATTTACCCTGTGACTCCTTCAGCATATCTCTGATATATTGCCAAAATATAACAGTGGTGCTCACTACAGGGACCATTAACTAATACGTTAAAGTAATAATCTTCATTCGCCAAACAATGGCGCAGCTTGCACAAAATGAAGGGATTCTACCCCAGTTTATTGAGCTATTCCAAAATGAGGAACTATAACTTGTTCTGGATACACTACTTCAGACACAAATGATGCTTTTGCAGGAAAATAAGGGCATAATGGAGCATCTTGACAAAGCTTTTCACCAGTTGCACCTGGTTAGTGGTCAAGTTAGCCTTCTTGCTGATTGCTTAGATGGTACTACTGAGCGGTTACACTGCGCAGAGTAAACTGAATAGTGTTGTTAGGGAGGAGGAGGTTTGCATCAATAAGCTGCCTCCATTTGATAGTGAGGGGAAAGTTCACGGCTTCTTTAAACAATTTTAAAATTGTGGAGGAAGGAGCCTCAATCAGCGTAAAGCTAAATTGATAATATCTGCTTTGGATTTTGGGATTGCAGACCAAGTTATCTGCTATATTTCAAGTAGTTCCGTTGCATACCAAGAAGTGAAGGATACTGTGCCTCTGTTTTTTGGAGATTCTGCAAAAATGTCACAGCGGAAGGCTGAGTTTTTGACCATTGTGTTCCACCATGATAAAACCACACTGCATTTTCTGACAGATTTATGGCAGAAGGCCACGTGTTAATTAGGTGGGGATTTTATCTGATTCTGATGTGTGAATTTTTTTGACCTCCGCGGTGAAGCCATACCGTGAGTTGTATAATGTCATGACTTCAATTTTGGAGGACAACGTACCCCTTCTCAAAATTTTTAACTTCTGCGCCGCCTATCCGTCCTTTTTAGTCTCCCACTGTAGAATAAAAAGCCTCTACAGCCATTACTGAATTTTTTGCAGGGAATAGAAAACAACGATTTGGCTATAATCTGTTGATTAATACTTGGGCACTCAACCCTTTGGAGGCTCCTTTCCGCTCTAGCTATGGTCACTTGGCTCATTCTTAGTCAAATTACAACCCCTTGTTTAAGTTCCAACCTGGGTTTTTAGAGGTATTGCAAATATGTAAGCCATATAGGAATGCTTGTTTCTCATGCAGATGGAGAGGCCATTATGCGCTAACTGCCCTGGCAACTCACATGCCTATGTTGTACCACCAGCCCTGACCGAACAGAGAGTAAGCTTGAGAGGAGTAGAGATGGGACGCTCTGACTCTGCTGAATCAAATTTAATTGTCCCTGTTAATTCTAATGAGTCCCTTTATGTTGGGCCCGATCCCCAAACCAATGATTTATGATACCAACAAACCTTCAGTTATATCGCAGACTTCCCCTGAAGGGAGAGAAGAAGAATACAGAGTTGGAGTTTATCAAGATGTACAAACATTGTATGCCTGGAAGATCCTTGAGCGTAAAATTGCTGCTTAAGACAGCCTCTCCATTGATGTGGCTGCATTAGAGGGTGTGAATCTTGCAATGTCAGTGGAGGAAATTATTTAAGCATATCCTTGTCTTGGTGCTGGTAAAGTCACTTTTCTCAATAATAGGAAACCCATGGATGTGTATGCGTTAAACTCCAGCAGTTCGCCTTATTCAGAGTGTACCTACTGTGATATCTTGATAGGAAAATACCAAAATTTGAGTAATTATAGACACTGGCGCTCCCATCAATGTAATATCCATTCAGCTAGTGGCTAGGCTTCCGCTGAAGTCTGATGTGGACAATTGAGTAGTGTATGGGACCGCTGGAGAACAAAGCACTGTGTTGGAGGGCGCCTACATCGCGTTGCTTTGTGATTTGGGTCATTAGGCGTTTCTACTCCCTCCATGTTTTGCTTTTAAAAGCATGACATGCAAATTGGGGCCGCATTTATGCAGCAATTTAAAACGGTGGTAAATATGGCGGAGGATACTTTTAATGATTTTGCGGCAATGGATTTCCATCTATCTTACATCCAGCGGAGTCCCAAAAGAACCTATCCTCTCTAGTTAAATAAATCTTGCATATAGAGATGGGGTAATTACTATTTTGCTATTGGTTGATGAAGCGGAGGACCAGAACTCCCCTAAAAAGATTTATGAGTGTAATGGTATTATGCTAAGGGATGTGACCATCAAAAGTTTACCTTACGGGCATCAGCTTATAGTAGGGATGGAACTTGAAATAGACTTCTCTGAAGGCCTATATGGTGAAATCATGGGTCCCTACCAGCAATCACGGCTCAAACCCAATTTGGCTCCTGGACTACTGAACAAGGGCATGGCAAAGTGATGTTCTTATTACCAAATCTACAGAAGGAGTCTATGGTGGTTCAAAATACCAAGTTGTGGCTTTTCTGCATTTGACTCCAATTTATGAAGTTTATCATATACATGACTTCAGTCCATTAATGTTTCTAAGTCTATCTGAAGAAGCCTCAGCCAACATAATGGCCATAATTCCGTGAGGCCCTGACCAGGGTGTTAGATAACCATCTAGATAGGGCAATGTTTTTGTTTGAAAAATATCAATACATTTTTACATCCAATGACCACAAATTGGGATGTGCCTGGGGGTGGTGCATCAGTTGGACATGGGAGACCACCCTCCCATTCAATAATGGCATATTTATTGATAAAAAGCGGTGGGAGAGGTTGTATCCACGGAAGTAGATAAATTAATTGAATAGGTAATGTTAGAGCCATCAAAGAGCCCCTGGACGTCCTCCATGTTGACTGTCAAGAAAAGATGGCACTGAGAGAGTAGTAATTGACTATTAGAAGCTTAGTCATATCCAAAAAAAGTTTTTTATTCACTTCCATAAATTGACGACGCTCTGGATGGACTGGGTGGTGCCAGCTATTTCTTGGCCATGGATTTGATATCAGGATACTGGAAGATTAAGTTGCCACGGCGGAATGGTAGAAATGCGCTCTTATCATCTCAAAGTGGCTGTTCCAACACACACATATGCCTCAAAAGTTATGCAATTCCCAGGCTACGTTCCAGTGGGCGATGGGCACCATCTTGGGTGACCTGAAGCTATCCTGTGTGCTAGTCTACCTCAACGATATCAATGTGTTCTTGCGGATGTTCACCAAGCATATATACTATTTAGAGCTAGTGTTTCACCATCTTGCCGAAGCAAACATAAAAATCAAACATAAAAATGCCATTTTGTTCAAGGAGCAATTAGAATATCTCAGGTTTTGGTAGATTTATAAGGATTAGTCCTCAGCTGGCAAAGGTTGAAGCTAAACAAAAGATGGCTCGGCCAGGCAACAAGAGGGATATCCAGGTGTTCTTAGGGAAGGTTGGGTACTTTCGCCAGTTCATCCCTAAATTCAGCTTTATTGATGCTCCCTTCTTTTAGTTATTAAAGAAGAACGCCACCTTTGAATGGACTGAGCATTTTCAAAACGCTTTTGATGTTTTATGGACTATATTGGCTGGTGCGCCAGTCTTACAATATCTTAATTTTAAGAAGGAATCTATTGTGAAAAAGGACGTATCTCTTTCTACCGTAGGGGCGATATTATCCCAGAAGCATGATAATGGAGTGGAGCAACCTGTTGTGTATTGTAGTCTGAGCTTGAACAGGTCACAAACAAAATTATACCGTGACTTAGTGGGAGTGCCTCACTGTAATTTATGCATATAAGCAGATCCAAGTCTACCTACACAGAATAAAGATCAAGTAGTGACAATTTATGCGTCGTTGAAGTGGTTACAGAACCTTTAGGAGCCCAAATAGCTTATTTCTAGATGTTCCCTAAAGATTCAGGATTATAATTTCAAAATACTGCATCACCCTAGCGCAAAGAACCAAAATGCTGACTGCTTATCTCAGCACCAACAATTGTGGTAACAGCGGATTTTGGCGATATTTCATATGAAAAAATGGTCAGTGATTGATATGCAGACGAACTGCTGCAAGTTATTTGGGCGCTAGATGGATGATGGCTGATATATTCTAAAAAAATGGGGAGTTATATAAGTGGAGCGGTAACAGTATGCTGAGTT
The DNA here is from genome assembly GCA_022478985.1 of Massospora cicadina. Taxonomy (NCBI): domain Eukaryota; kingdom Fungi; phylum Entomophthoromycota; class Entomophthoromycetes; order Entomophthorales; family Entomophthoraceae; genus Massospora; species Massospora cicadina. The sequence continues at coordinate 29,839 of JAKSZP010010997.1, read as the reverse complement.
TCCCAAAACCCTTTGCTTGACTGAACATTATTTAGGTGCGCACAAGGCGGTGGTTCATGGAGGAGTAAAGAAGACGTTAGAATTTTTATGGCCTCAATACTATTGGGAAAGCATGCACTTTGATGTGCTAGTGACCATTTCCTGCTGCCACCAGTTCTAAATGGAGAAGCTGTTCTGCCAAAATACCTCTTACCAGCTGGTGAAACCTCATGTTGCTTGGCACACGGTACCTATTGATGTCTTTGGGCCTTTGCCAAAAGAGCTAGCGGTCTAAGTATATCATGGTGGCAATTGACCATTTGACTAGGTGGGTTGAGCACAGGCAATATGAGATCTGGGGTCGGTTGCTTTGGTTAAGTTTGTAATGGAATGTATAATTCAACGTTACGTCTTCCCTCAGTTTATCCTTACTGACAAAGGTACTAATTTTACCTCTCACATCCTACCCAAGCTCAACAAAATGATGGCCATCTGCGGAGTTCTAACGACCACATATCGCCCCAAATCTAACTGAAATGTCAAATGGGTTAATGGGACCCTGGCGAACATACTACAGAGTTTATTACAGATGGACCCAAATATTGGAGTACCCTCCTTTCTACAGCTGTGTTTGTCTACAATATTAGCTACCACTCAGCAACCAGGAATATTCCTTTCCAGTTACTATATGGACAGCACCCTGATCTGCCCACGCTGCTCTATGCCTGCATGGAAGATACTGGCGGAATTAATCCTCAACGCTCCTTGACCACCCTAAAAATACGCTGATTAAATTACAAACTGAAGCGTACTAATTCAGCTAAGCCAAGAAAATTAAAAACAAGGCTGCTAATCAGGTATGATGTAGCAGGCTAGCGCAGTTCAAGGATGGTTATATGGTTCTATTCCACTATCAGCATGGGTTTGGGTAGAAGCATAAGCTAGCCAATATCTGGATTGGCCCTTTTGAGATAAAAAACAGGTGTTAATGCCTATACTATCAAGGACCCCATGAGTGGGCGTATTATTAACTGAGAACATGTAAAGTTCTTTCGTCATATAAACAACAATAGAGCTTATCCATAGAGGAAAAAAAACAAAGAGAATCATGTTGGGTATATAAGCTAAGTTTATTTGGTGTTGTTGCTTGGGTTCTTCCACTACAATATCTTCGTCTCCACTCCCTTTCTCAGTTTCTTGTGGCGAGTCTTGTGCCTTGATTGGTGGGAACTCCGTTTCTTCTTTCACTGCTTTAGGAATGGCATAGATTCGCTGGACCCTTCTCAGGTTGGTGGTGGGGGCGGAGGCTGCTGTGTTGGGGGTGAGGGAGTTGGTGTCCAAATAAGGGCTGTCATGACAGCAAATGGAGTGGAGGATGGGGCGGTGGAACTGGAGGAGAAGGATGGACTGTGAACCCAGGGTAACAGGTACGGTGGCGATAGCTGATCTAGCTGATCAAGATGAACTCGCACTTGCATCACTAGGTGCAAAGCCAGAAACTACATGCACTGATGGTCTTGATAGATCAATGAGTACTAGAGAAAAGGGGGCCAGAGTCATAGGGGATGGTGCACAAGAAGGTGAGTCACAGCTTGGGGGAAAAGGCCGCGCTCAGCACCAGGCAATTCACAAGGAAGTCCTCCATGCTAGGATATGCAGCCATGAAAGGAGCAACCGCTGTAAAAGCTGCTTACTGGGCCCACTCAAGGGCCACCTAGTGTCACTCCATCACTGACCCTGACTCGCCCAAAAGGATGAAAAAAAGAATAATGTTGTCAAGGAGCACCATGATGGGGAGGTATTGGGAGGGTAATTGGCGCTAAGGGTGGAAAATGCTGCGGCAACCCCAGTTTGCATGCAATTTAACTGGTTACATTGGAAGTGCACCCCTAGGGACTGGAAGTGGGTAGGAGCGTGAGAAAGGACCCTGACCATATGGCTATCACCCATCGCACAAAGCACAGCATCCATTGGACTGACAATGCCATGGGATGGGGCTTGGTGGAAGGCAGGAGCACAAGACTGCTAAAGCCATCTGCCAGGAGGTGGGTCACCTCGTTAAACAAAGAGCCTCAACTTCACTTTCCTCCCCAGCGTAACTGGGTCACTATGTCCCCTAAGGGAGCGCGCAAGGCAGAAAAATGGCTGATAAATTCAGGAAGGAGCTCTTCCTGGGCCAGAAGGGTCATGACGTCCACTTCAGCCCCTCCTTCATCAGCCAGAGGAAGGGGGAACTGGGGGAGTGGGATGCAGCCTGGCTTGGCCAGATACGTGTCAAGCCATAAACAAAAAAGTTAAAGTTATAAGCTCGTGGTTGTTGTCATGTGGGGGGCTGCATCAGGATGATCAAAGAACAGTGTACAGCTTATTGTCCAGCCAAGGGGGTAATGTCAAGAATCTATATGACTGGACAATAAGCCAAAATAACCACTGGCGGATCATTGGTTAAACATCATGATTAGGCCTATATGAGTATTATTGAGTAATCCAAGTTGACAATGAGCAATGTTGCTCTAAGCGGATAGGAGGAATTCTGCCAAAGATATAATGATAAGGCAATTAGGAGATGTTGATGCATGATGAATAATTGGTAAATCACCTAAAACTAGTCGATTGTGAATTTTTGAATGTAAACTCTACTAGACCAATGGGAGTATGGCAGAATGAATAGTCTAAGCAAACCTGGTCAGGGTCAATTGAAGTTGCTAATGTATATATGAGATGAGTATATTCAAAAAGATTAGGGCTTTTGTTAATAAGAAGATGAGAGTTTGAGGTAGGAGCTGCATAATATAATATAAGAAAATAAAGTGTTGTAGCAGAAGCAATTTCTACAGGTTTTATTATATTTATTAAGTTATCTTTGAACCAAAATCTCCATAATGTACATCTTTTGTTCAGTGGGATTTATTCTGAGTGACCCCTTAGGTGTATCTCCAATATACTACCAAAGTTATAAAAGCCATCTTTTCCTACAACTTCTTCTATGAATCAGCTACCAGAATATTAACTTTTTTGTTACTTAGAAGGCATCCTGCCTATTATTGCTACTATAATTTGTCTTAGAGAGAATCCAGGTAAAAGTAGTTATCCTCAATATTTAAGAAGCTTAATGATACCCTAATCAAATTGTAAGATTAAGCCCTTGACAACTTTTTTTGCCAGGAAAAAGGCCTGGCATGAAAAGGGTATGCAAAACGCTACAATTTGGCCAAAATATAAAGTAGTGATGGAGTTTTTTTTTGCAAAACCCATGGATCAGGATGATTACAGAAGTTAGGTTGCATCTGGGTTGGCCCATTTAGAAGTATTGAGAAGAAATCACAATGCACCTATACAATTAAGGTTATTAAGCTTAGCCATATATACAACCATGTCCATGCAAAATTTTATAAGATTTGATAATTTTGTAAATTAAAGAAGGTAAATTTATTATATTAGCATTGCAAAATAAAATAAACTAAATTAAAACAGAAAAAAATAATAAAGATAATAAAGAAATGTATAGAAACTTAAATAATAAAATTATATATGAGACATATTTAATATTTTTAATAGCTAATGTTAAAAAGTCTCTTTAACCGCTCAAAGTCACTTTTGAGCGATTTTAAATTTAAGTTTATTTATCTACAGCCATCTGCCCAAAAACCTATTCTTTGATGTCCTTGGCTCTGCCGCCTGCCACCCCAGTGTGGGGAAGCAGTGCACCCCCACCTAGCGTTTTCCGCCCTGCAGGCAAGCGCGTTCATATGGGTTCCAATAGCCCACCTACTGCTTCCAACCGTTTTGTCCCCCCACGGGACTTAGCGCTCCACCTGGCGCGCGTCCACCCTTCTCGCCCCCATCCTCTCGCCCTCCCTCGCTCTGCTATCCGCTATTGCCTCAGAGTGGACTATGGGCGTTTGTTCCCATATGCCAATAAGGCAATTATTGACCTAGCCACTACAGCCTTTGCGCCAGCTGGCTTTATAGACTTCCGCCCTTTTAAGGGCTACTTTGACGTTGGGTTCCAATCTGAGGAGGATGCTGAAGCGGCAGCACAAACTCCTCTAATTTATAAAAAAAACCTCCATTCCCACAACCCGTACTCGCCTCCCTTCAGACACCACGCTAGTGGTATCCTTTTGCAAATCTCCCATCCCACCTTCCACCCCAGGTTTTGTATGACCAGTTGGTCGCGGGGCTCATGGCTTATGGCACTCAGCCCAACCTCATCTTTGCCATTACATCTGGTGCAGAACGCCTTGCTGCTCCTCGTGCAACAGCCACCATCATACCACACCACCCTACCATAGCCCAACAAATCCCACCCCGCGCTAGTGTGGCTGTAGCGCCAGATCATTTCTTTTGGGCTCGGGTCGATAATGGTAGGCAGATTTGTTCCCTCTGCTTTGGCATCGACCATGCAAAAAGAGCGTGCCCTAAGGCCAAATCCGCTGATGCAACTTCTGAGCCCCCCTCTGGAGGTTCAGTATGGGGCACTTTGCTGCCCCCTCCCACCCACTAATCTCTTTTCAGTGGGCCCACATGGAAAATCAGCCCCACCCAAAACCTCCATCCTCACTCTCCCACCTAAATCTAAGCCAGCCAATCAGAGCAATGCTTGGACCAACATTCACACCCAAGCAGCTGCCCATTCGCCCAATCCTACCCACTCAAATTTAAATGCCACTATTCCAGTGAACCAAAATTCATGGGATCTATTGGCCGAAACTGACAAATCAGGTAATATACTCATTTTTAGGCATACAGGTCAACCTCTCTGCCATGGCGATTATGGTCAGGCAGAATTTTTCCTTCCCAACTTCAATGAAACCCCTACCCCTCGCCATTTCGCTCCTCTACCCAATACAGCCCCCTTCCAAAGTGACCACCAGCTCGCCTTAGCTGCGGTGGCCTCTCCTCATTGCCCAAAACTACGCACCGCGATGGCCCAGTCAGTGGCTCAGCTCCAGCATGGCCTGCCCACCATCTTCTTCCCCCCGACTTCCCTGAATCTCCCTGCAGTGACATCTCAAAATTATTTGATGATGCTGAAATCGCTGTTATGAATGTCGCAACGCTTGCTTCATTCAACCCCTCAGCCAAAATCACCCGCCACAGTATCTCCCTTTTCACCCAACTTCCTGAAGCCCGCAAAGAATCTGAAGTTCTCCTCGCAGCTTTTGTTGAAACACTTTCCCATCATTATCTTGATGCAGAAGTGGAAAAATCCTACTACGCTGACCTCAGCCCCCACTATGCAGATGCCCCAACGCCCTGGCTCTCTGCTCTGATCCAGTACTGTAACCAACACCCCTTGATCGAGGTGGGTCTTTCTGAAAACCAACCCCCGACCCCTCCTCACCCTCTTCCATGGTGGGTTAAGCAGCTTCTGCTTCCCACCTGGTTAGTAGTTTGTTTTGCCGTTTTGAGTATTGTGATCGGTACTGTCTGTCCCCTGGTCAGCATACCTCAAATAAATCTTTAATAGCTAATGTTTGCTCTCAGGGGAGATGTGATGTCAGGACTAGGGGGTATAGATTACTTGTCCTTTTATTTAGGGCCAGAAAACTTGAAGTTCTGGGTGCTAGATTATAAGTTTTTGCTTTTCTTGGCTGAGAAGTCTACACTCAGGTTAAAGTTCCTTGAGTGGCAAATCCTAACTATTAGTTCATCCCTAAATAAATAGAGGTAGACCACTTTAACTTAAATGAAAAAGAGAGTCAAGTTTATTGCTTAGAAACATCGTTATATTGGAGTTTTTCTTGGTCAATCTCTATGTATACCTAGCTAAGATATATCTCATTATCAATTTGAGATTCTGCGACAGGTTGTTAATTTATTGTCAAGTGGAATTTGTTCATCGCATAGATTGGGTTTGCCCCAGAATTAGTGGATTTTGGGCGAGTAATATTTGACTGCATTAGTTGGGGATTGTCCCAATATTGAGATAGCTTGAAATTAGTCAAGGGATTATCCCTGATAATGGTTTTGGCCATTTCAACAGATTGAGTTTGATTCCTGTCATTTAACTAATGTAAATCTCCAATTTTGATAGGAAACTAACAGGGATTCCAACTCTATATTCATTGGATATTCAGGCCAACTCCAAATCTGCCTGTCAACAACCATTAAACATTAATGGGGACCTCAGGGCTTATGGTCTAGTCAAGTGGGGAAAATGTCAGATTTTAGTGGTTAGCTCAAAAATAAACCCCTTAAAACTATCAATTCAGGCTTATTATCCTGAAACTAAATTTGGTAACCCTTCCTGACTAACTGTGCATAAAACTGACAAAAAAATTAAGAAATTGTCCTGTGATTGATAGCCTAACTTCTTCTCTAAAATCTCATGGGCCAATGGCAGATATAAGATTGCCATAGATCTATTAAAGCAGTTTTCTGCCCTATTGCAAATATTTGTTGTTGTTGCTCAGAATTGGCATGATAGCTATCAGGATTTCCTTTATTAAGGCCGAATCCTTGACTTGGTGTTAATTATTTAGTTATAGTTAATACCAATTATCCTTTAGAATTTTATCCAAATATGGCATATTATTAGACCCATTTAATAGGTCTAAATTTATTATGAAGCAACAGGAGATTCTCATCAGGCACTGTAATTACAAACTAATGACTCAGTTAACAAGTCTAAATTGATCAAGTGATTCACTGATAAAGATTATTTCAGATTGTCCCTTGACTTATATTATTCCTGTTTATCCTGATCTATTCAATCTTTAAGTTCATTACCCTTGATATTTATCAGCCTTTATCTATGATATTTCTAAATATTATAAAAAGTACTAAATATCTCATATAAAAGTGGTTGGTCTTTTTACAAGCTACAACTCATTTTTATTATAATAAAGTTTCTTATTTTTTATGACTCCAAGTAACTTTGAGCAAGAACTGAAACTTTTGGAGTGTAATATGAAACTCCAGAAATAGCACTTGTACATGGACATCTTGAATGGAAGTACATATTGTTATTGAGAGATGTGCTGACATCTTGATTAGGGATACATTATTAAACTTAAATTGATGCCTAATTTTCCCAATAATTGTACATTGTCAGATGTATGATGAAACACAATTAGGGCTAACCTAAGGACAATTTTGCACGTTTGAGTTGCAATTCTTATACCTGAAAACATTCCCAAGTTTTAGATTATTTTACCGCCTATAATCTTAGTAAAATTTCCTAGTTAAATCAGTTCTAGGGCTGAAGTGAGGTGGAAAATTAGAATCTTTGGAAAATTGTGTTCTCAAAGTATGGCCAGGAGATGCACTAGAGGTATAAATACCTGCACCTGGCCAATAGAAAAATTATTAAAGTGTCACGAAAACCCCCAGTTTCTGACCACCAATAAATAAATATTCTTTTTGGAGCTACTGGAAAGCAACCAAAGCAGCCTAACCAAGTAGGAGAGATTTGGGGCACCAACAGCGCCAAACATTGCCTACTACTGGTTGTGCAACAATTTAGATATATCTCAATCATACATTTTGACTTGGATTTGAATTTCAAATTTGAGTCAAAACATTTTTAAAATACTTTGTGGTTTGGTCATTTTGGGCGCTGGGTTGTGCCTCACCTGAGTCATATATTAGGCTTGTGCAAGCCTAATCAATAACTCAGGTGAGGCCCCTGAAGCGCTGCCTTTATAAGGCGCGCCTGTATATTCCAAAGTTTACTTCATAATTTTTACCCTAGCATGTCCCTTCCTGAGAAGCATTGTCAGTTGCTCTTCAGATGAGCTCTGGTCAGCGGACACCTTTGTTTTTATATTCCAGAATAAAAATAAAGGATGTTTTGGGGTTCGCATACCTCACATACCTGTGGTTTTTTGGGTGTTTCCATTTTGAGGAGGCTTTTGCATGGTTATGTTGGACCAACCACACAGAGGATTTACATAGCCAACCAATGAGAGGTGAATGTTTGGCTGCATGTCAGTGCCCCAAACCTCTCCCTACTCAGTTAAGCCACTTTGGTTGCTTGTCAGTGCACCAAACAAATATATAAAATTATATGGCAACCAGAACTGGAGTTTTTTCCGATTTGACACTGGTTGGTTATGCAAAGTCCTCTGGGTTGGTCTGACCCAACCACCCAAAAGCTCCTTGAAACAAAACACCCAAAAAAGTCCACAGGTATGCAAGGTATGCTAACCCCAAAACAACTTTTATTTTTATTCAGGATCATAACAAAGGTGCTCACTGGCCAAAGCTCATCTGGAGAGCCACTGCCAATGCTCCCCATGTAGGGGAATGCTAGGGGGAAGTTTTAAAGTGAGCTTCAGAATGGGCAGGTGCACCTTATAAAGGCCACCCTTGGGGGCCTCACCTGAGTCATAGATTAGGCTCGTACAAGCCTAATCTATGACTCAGGTGAGGCACAACCCAGCGCCTGCTTTGACCAAACCAAAAGCATTAAAAAAACGATCCAACTCAGATTTGGATAATCTTGATATCAAGTTGGAATGTAACAATCAAGACTAATTTGATTGTTACACAAAGCATATCTTCTAATAAAAAGATATATTTTCTTAACTATATTTTGATTTGATTATTTTATAAGTGTCAGTTTCTATTAAGAGTGTCAACAAGCTGTTAGGACGAAAATCACCAGCTTTTAACTTTTTCTGCATCAGTAAAAAGTTCGAATTTATTAGATAATAAGCCTTGAAAACCATAATATTCATTTAATTTTAGATAAGCCTAGTGAGCTTCTGAACGGTCAATATACTTTAAGACGATGTTAAAACATTGAGGATAGTATCAGCCAAACTTCAACCTAATTATATGTGCATGTCTTAATAAATAAGCAAGCAATACTAAGACTTTAACACCCTGTAATCATTCAAGGCTGCAAATACCTCATGTTTGCCACTAAAACTTTACCAGATGGCCCCTAGCCAAGGCAGTCTCTAAATCAGATGTTCTTACCGCGCTCACTTTCTCTATAAAGAATTTAATAACACTTATGGACCTTAAATGCAATTTTATCTGACATAGGGTCACACTTTAAAATAAGTTGTTTGCAAAATCAGATGTAAAATCCTTAAAAACACTTGATGCCCAATTCTTAAGACACCTATGCAATGGATTAGCCAAATGGCTCAAGTAAGCCCTCATACATGTTCTGGAGAAGAATTGCATAGACAATGCTGAGAAATGGTCAGAACAAAAACCTACTATTTTACAGAATGACCAAGATTTATAATTTACTCTACCACAAAAAACACCCCGTTACAAAATTTTATTTAGGCTTAAATATCTGCTGTTATTACTATAAAACACTTCAAAAAGGATATCCACCAACCTGATTTGAACTATTGCCAAAAAAAATTTCAAGGATTGAGCCAATTAGATCTATTTTATTTATTTGATGAGCAGCTCAAGATTCAAAAAATATTCCCGTTGGAGATTTATTTTGCATAATAAAATGAATCTTAAACACCACGTCCCAAAAATTCAGCCCCACCTAATGGGACCCTTCTGAGTCTCAAAAGCCCTACCATATTAAAATCACAACTTAAAACCCCTCAACAGAGTCCCCTATCAGTCCACCATAAACAGAAATAGCATCAAGTTATATCTGCATAAAAATGCATAGGAAGAGTGTTTTGAAAACGCCAAGAAAAAAACCATTAGGGGATATTCCCTCTCTGGTCTTACCCTCTGATCTCATATATTTATTTTTGTCTGATTCTCATTTGATACCCCAAAATCTTTTTCATTTTTTATCTTCCACTGATCATGTATAAAAAGGTTAGAATTTCAGATGACCACATAATCCAACCTTTTAACCAATTTTTAAATTTAAAGCTTAAGTTATAATAATATAGGATTGGCAACAGTGATCAACTAATGAATTACTGTTAGGCATCATCCCCAATGAAAACAAGCAATAATTTAACATGGGAACAACACTCAATAGTCAAACTAAACGAAATTATGCACAGCAGAACAAAATGAAGTCGTCAAAAACTACCAAAATGTTTGAACGCTGGAGGAAGAGTAGAATCGTCATTGGCCAAAACAATTAGTTTGGGCCTAGATACCCATTTGATTGTCAAACAGCAGAGGATTATACTGCCTAGAAAAACTCAAGTCAATGGTACCCAACGATATTTGGTGCCTAACACTTGAGGGCAAACAGTATATGAGCATAAATAATTCCCAGCGGACAGCTGAAAAGTTGTGTGTTGATTTTAACTATAAAAACCCCAAAATTAGCCCCTAATAAAAGCAGATAAAAAATTGATAATAACTAAGTCTTATACATTGGTTGTTTAACATTACCCTTAAGAGAAGAGTGCAAGGATCAGATACCCTTTGGTTGTTACTATCAAAACTTCCGCTTGCTTTGCAAGAAGAGAATAGGGAAAGTGTTCCCTACCAGTACCAGATTGTCTTCAAAACAAAGCACCTGTTTAGCGTTGGACAATACTCTCAACGTGGCTTTTGAACAATCAACAATAATAATAGTCTTCATACTATTATAGCCTCAGTCTCAATTTCAATCAAATAATCAACGCAAGGATCCACGAATCTGTGCAGTTGAATCAAGGGCCAGAAGCGAGCAACCAAGAGGCCCGAGATTTTAACAAAAATCTTGACCTCAATTCTAATAAAGAATGAAATATCTACCCTACTTTCAATACCCCATATTAATTTTTTAGGTTTTTTTCCTGACTAGTCATATATGATATTATGTGCCAAATGTCCCATTGTGAATACCTATTAAATATGACCCAAATACTTGATAATCCTGAAATTTGAGGTGTTGCTCAAACTTCATGTTGTGATGAATCTTGGATTTTCATGCCTTCATGATAGTAAGGTATGGGCTTGATGACCACTGCCTCCAAAGTTCAATACCAGTAGATGAATTTAAGTAGGGGACAGTTTATGACTGGGCTGGCTTTGCACACCAATGCCCTATGGAGAAAGAAGATAGCAAGGCAGTCCATGGAGTTCCAGGTTTATCAAAGTGCTGCACATGGAGAGTTTACCAGTATTTATATTTTTTCCATAAATTTTAATTAAAATTTCACCATTAAATTAGTGAAGTAATATCCTCAGGTTAGCAAAACACATATAAATAAATGAACTGTAAAAATTAAGTCTTTATCATTATTAGTTCCTGAATAACAGGTTATTTGCCTAAAAAGCTTACTTTTTCTTAAGAAATTGTAACTTAATTAATTTATAGAGTCTAAATAATTTAGTTGCAAAAAATAAATTAGATAAACACTCACTTTTATAAAAACACAGCTAAAACCCTCCAGCATGTAGTCTTTGTCTTTTAAATTGTTTAAGCAGATCCTCTTTTTCCTCCTCAAAGATCTTTCTTCCTACATTTTTTTAAACAATGTTTTGAAGATCCAAATATGCCCTATGCAGCTATTTATATTTAATATAAAGAATTTATAATCTACAAAATTTTATAGTATTCAAGGTAAGCCGACCAGGGGACTGGCATTACCAAATCTTGAAGAGAAAACAAAATAAATCCTTACTGAACAAAATGAACAAACTGCCCAAAATGAGCGGACAAAACAAAACGCAAACATAACCAACCAGGTGGGACAGTGGGAACCGCTTAATCCATCATGGTGGAAGGGGAGGGGGATCACGGCGCTCATCCTCAGCATCATCTTAACCCAAAGCAAGGCACAGGCTATTGCAGAGAGCAAGGGCGTCAGTGCATCAGCGGGATGTGGAACGAAATCTTTGATGAACAGGGTGGCAGGAAGACAGTGGTTGACCATAAGAGAGATAACATAATTGTTCAAAGCTGTTTCAGCTTTCATGAATACATCAGGGAGTTTTACAAACGTGGCAATATTGGTGCAGGTAATCTTGGCTTTGGGATTCCATGCTACCACTGCCACATGCTGGATGGTGTCATTAGCAGCTTTGTGAGTGTCAATCAACATATTCTTTTGGAGCGTTTTAATGGTGGAGGAGATAATGGGAGTAGGGTTTCATACTGAAAGCATCGACACTATTTTGGTGACAGCTTTGCATAGATGAAGACAATCTGGCTTAGCCATTGCTTCAACAGCCATCTGGTGGTCACCATAGAACGTTTTGGCGTTTTGATGGGGGTGAATAAAGGAGGGGGTAGCTCAGCGCCATGATCAGCATACACAAACTGCTTTAATTGGAAAGTAGAGTCTTCAATAATATTTCTGGACTCATCAATTTCAGCTAATAGATCCCAAGGGTTTTGGTTGAATTGAATTGGGGAATCGGCATATGTCTGAGGTTTGGTTGGTTTGTTAGAGGAAGCATGGGAGCAAACTGGGGTCCAAGCCAGTGCTTGATTGGAGGGAGCATATGTGGCATTGGGGCGAGGAGGAGGCTGATTGGTGGCTGTGGGCGTGGCTGCAGCAACAGGCTTTGGGGGAGGGTAAGGTAGGATTGTACCCCATAACTAAACTGGTGCAGGGTGGGCGGTGGATTGGAAGCCTGTGGATGAAAAATCAGAGCTGTTGGAAGCAGCTAAGGAAGGGCACTTACGTTTTGAGTGGTCCAACTCAATACAAGATGGACAGATCGTCCACCTGCCCTCAACACAAGCCCAAAATGGATGGTCGGGGGCAGAAGGAATGACAGCATGAGGGGGAATTGACATTGCAATTTTACTAAATTCAGGGCTGATTGTGGCATACTCCTGAGGCTAGTGAGGCGTGTGGCCCAATTGGGACCACAAATTGCAAGATGGGGTTTGGGTCATAGGCTGCCAAACATTTATCAGCTCCTGGTGGAGCACCTCAGGAAAGGAAGGTGGGTAGGCAAACCAGTGAAATGAACCACCAAAAAGGTGTCCACTGGGAGCTGGGTCCAAGATGTTGGGAGAGGAGTATCCTGGACGACCAGGGGCACCATTGCCGCAGTGGAGGCATTGGCTTCACAGGTGAAGATGAGATCAAAATACCCCTTATAGGGGCAGAAATCAATAAAACTGGCGGTAAGCATCACCGCCTGGGTCATTTTGATAATGGCTTGGTCATGGTAAAGGAAAAGTTTCCCATGATTGACCCTAAGGCCAAAATGCATGTTGCTCTGGGGAGCACCAGGGGCAATGAGGCACCGCTTGGGTATGAGCAAGGTGGGCGTCAAGATCCTTGAGAGGAACAAATTGTCCTAGGGGTGTGGTATGACTAGGTGAGCCAGTCTGAGCACATTTACCCGATGGACAGAAAATGTTGGGGGAGTTTTGCCGCTTCCCCACACTGAAGCAGTAGGTGGGTAATCTAAGGACATTAGAGAGAAACTATGGTAGGTGATCAAAATTTACTTTTTTCCATAAGATTTTCTCGAGAAGTTACACAATCAGAAAGAAAGTTTAGTCAGCAAAATTTTAAAATATATCATAGCAAATTAATTAACAAATTTTAGTTTAAGATTTTGCATAAAAAACAAAAAAAGATATCAAAAAATTATCTAATTAAACTTCTCTTATTTTTTGTATATGAGCTTTTCTTTCTCATAACAATCACTTTAGTTACTACGATTCAATTTGAAAGCAAATTTGGATAATCACACACAGGAAAGATGGGCGACTTTAATAACAAAAACAATACAACATGGGTGAGCGTCATAGCAAGCGGTGCGCTTAATGGTGCAACTAAGGGCAAGAAATGCCCTGGAGGGGGACCAGGAACCCAATCTGCAAAGAAATCACAAACTCAGACACCATCTGGGTTTATGGTATTTACTGTAAAGCATGCGCAATACATGTACATTCAATTCAATCAACCTTTGTCAAAGGTGGAACACGGGATCAGACTCTTCCTTGGGGATGAGTCACCAACCCTGTGGGAGAAAAACATGTGAGGCACAGCCATCACTTTTCCCTCACGCGGTGTACATAGCCACCAACAACATGGGCTGCAGCTGGATCAATATTGGTTTTGAAACAGCCGATGAAGCCAATGCTGCAGCAAAAATCTGCATGGAAATTGCCCTCCCTGAGGGCAAAAAAATTGTGCGCACCACGCGCACCAGATGGAACAAAGCAAAAACTTTGTTCATCTCCTTTGACTCGCTCCCCACCAACCTTCCTCGTAAGGTAATTGAGGAGGAGCTCCGCAAAGGTCTTGTGGCCTACGGAGAAATCCAACAACTTGAATTACAGCGATTTCGCTTAATACCCAACCTGTGCATGGGCAAAGCTATCGCTGTAATCAACCCCTTCCCAGAAGTGGAAGAGACTTTGTCAGAATTCACCGTGCAGCAGAATTTCACTTTGCAGATGGGGGCCAGTCAGCTGCATTCTGAGTTACACCAGAATGTGCACCACCCATTTGCAACCACTGTGGCTCACTGGGCCACAAGGAACATGCATGCCCTGTAAAAGAGGGCTTAATGGAAAATGATTTTTGTGAAGAAGCTATGGACGAAGATAATGAAAACTTCGCCAAAATGACTGATGGCCACCACCCATTCGGCTGGGGTAAAGATGGACTATACTTCATCGTGGACCCAGTTACAAGTAAACAGCGTAAAGCAGCACAAAAAGCCCGCAAGAGAGCAGCAGCTGAAGCGGTGGCACATGCGGAATCCGCCATTAACCACGGACAAATTCAGGAAGATATTTCAGATATACACCAAACCAACTAATCAGAACAATATGCCCAGATCTAAAATTTTTACAGTAACCAGACTGAGCCAAAAAGCGTCATCAGTCATGCACATACTGAGGAACAATGCAACCACAAATTAAGCGAAAATGCGGTGCACAATTCACCAAAGTCAAACCTCAAAAATATAAAATCCAATCAACAATCTGCATCAAATCAACAAGAGATCTGTGCAGGAAAAGTTGATGCAAATGCAAAAAACCGCAATTCCCTTGAATCATTGGGTCAGATCAAGGGAACCAACAATGGCAGTGAAAGAGTTGGAGTACAGACGCAGAGCATGACCAAAATGAGCCGCGGTGGGATAGGGCCAAAGGGCCCTCCCAACCACTCCTGAGGCGCCGCGGGCACCTCAGTGTCAATAGGGATGCTATACATTGTGGGAGCCAAGGCTCATACATCCCAAGCCAAAATCTGGACTTCCTGCAAAACCCCTTGTAGACATCTTGGCCATCCAAGAAACCCACTGTCTATAAGGGGAAGAAGGATCCTGGTCAACCAGGGTTGCACCATCACAATCAGTATGGACGTCTCACTGTGGGGTGATCGTCCAAAATAACAAATAATTTAAAATTACAAATTTTTCATCACACTTGCATGGTCGAGTCCTGGTAGCAACAATCACATGCCAAGAGGAAATAATTTTGATAGCATGTATCTATGCACCATGCACTGCAACCGAGAGAAAACAATTTTTGAAAAAATTTCTACCCTCACCCTCCCACCAGATATCATCATGTTAGGCGATTTCAACTGCTGGGATAACCCCAATACAGATCGATGGCCTAATCCCAGGGGATACCCACCTGGACACATTAAGTATCGCACAATGAAAGCATCTCTTGGCTTACAGGATGCTCTTCCTCCAAATTCACCAATCCTTCCCCATATGACAAGACCCAACATACGTGAGGGACTGCTCTTATCAATGAGTTGTATTGACCACATCATCATTCCATAATCCCACCACTCAAGAATCTCCAAATTTACAACAAAAAAGATCAATTTTTCTGATCACCGATTAGTTATGGTGCAGTTAGTGCCAACCCAATTTCACACACAGGTGTCGCCTTGGATAAAGCTTCACCCAGAAAATATAAGATTGCCCAAGATATCTGACTGGGTTGAAAACAAGGCTACAAACCCAGAAGTCACAGCCCCATTCACTTTGGATCCCATCAGAACATGGGAAAATTTCAAAAAAATTTAATCAACAAAACCCGACATATTGCATCACGGAAGTACACCGCGGACACAGCCACAATCAAGCGTACCTTGGCAGAACTAGACCACCTGGAAATAAATACTCTGAGATCTGGCTATAGCCCTAATTGGGGACGCAAATGGGCAGAAATTTCTTCCGACTTAACAATCTCATCTTTAACCACCAACACAGAATCAAAGTATTAAACAAAGGTAAGTTCATAAAGGAAGGTGAAACCTGTTTGACATACTTTTTCCGCCAATTCCACTCCCGTGGAAACCAGCCCACATGCACACAGGTCCGCAAGACCAACAGCACTGTGGCAACTGACCCTGAGGAGGTCAAGGCGGAAGTACACCCTATTACACCGAATTATATCGCAATATGCCAACAGATCCACAAAAAATTAAAGAATTAATTCAAACTGCCAAGATACAAAGTACACCACCAAATTACAATATACTATCCCTTATCACACGGGAGGAGCTTTGGGAAACAATTCGCAGTGCACCACGTAGGAAATTCCCAGGGCCTGATGGGATACCCTACGAATTTTACAAAGAATATTTTCAACAAATCGCCCCCCTCCTAATGGCGTCAATGAACCAGAGTTTGTTGGAAACACGCTTATTACCAGGAGGCCATGAATCCTACGTTATAACCTTATATAAAAAGGGTGATTAGTTGGACCTGGACAACTGGCGCCCAATTGCACTCTCCAACACTGACACAAAAATTCTAACAAAAATTCTAGCAGCTAGATTAGGCGCAATTGCATCTGACGCCCTATCCCCCAACCAGCTTGGGTTTATACCAGGGCGATCAATCTGGAACAACATAAACCCTGTTGCAAACATTTGCCAATCCAAAGCAACTGGTGCCCTGATCTTCTTGGATCAGGAAAAGGCGTATGACCGTGTTAGCTGGCCATACCTAAAAGAATGTCTACATGCCTTCAAACTCCCACCAAGATTTATAAAATGGGCGATGCTCCTAACTGAATATGCAACCATGGCTATATGCGGCCCTGGATTCCTAACAAACAAGATTAAACCACACAGAGGGCTCAAACAAGGGGATCCCCTCAGCCCACTGCTATACAATTTCAACTTTGACCCGCTCCTCTGAGTAACAGACTCACATCTCATGGGGATAACCGCACAAGGACAACCAACAGTCAAGATACTGGCCTTTGCAGATGACTGCGTATCAGGTATAGCAAACAATGAAGATGCCCAACAGCTGGAACACACTTTAGAGGAATACTCCAAGGTGAGCAATGCATCGCTCAACAAAAGGAAGACAGAAATCATCCTCTTGGGCAAATACACAAACAATTGGGCCACAACATCAGAACCTCACACCAACACTCGAAGAAAAAACCCAATTTTTTTACCCTTTGCAACACCTCCCACCACCACTCAGGTCCGACACCTTGGAATCTGGCTGGAATCAGGGGGATATGCTAATGAGACAATGGAAAGTAACCTGTTACAAAGGGTATCCAAACGCGTCGCCTCCCTCAAGGGAAGAACCCCAGGACTAACAGGACGAGTTACAGTTGCTAACTCGCTCATCCTCCCAATACTGTGGTACCAGGCCATGCGATAGCCTTCTCACCTACCTTTATAACCTCAATTCGCGCGCTTATCCAGGGCTGGCTGTGACCTGTCTCTCACCCTCCTATACGGATGGAAACACTATTTGGCCCACGCTCAAGCGGAGTCATGGAACTAATAGATTTTGAGAGCCATGCCAATCACATCCTAGGTACCTGGATAAAGGAAATCCTTGCTCCAGACCTCCCACAACAACATTGGTCCAGAGCAGCAAGGACTAACTTTGCACAGGCGCACAAATTAACCAACCCACATAGTCCACCCAGAATACTTTCATACCTTGCCATGCACCCTACTGCAACGGGTCCACATGGAACCTCCCCTCATTTCAAACATATCCTCTGAACTATCCGCCATATGGGATGGACCATAGAGAACATGGGTACTATACAGGGAAGGGGACGACCCAGCCCCCAATTCAAATTAAGAGACCCAGAAAACCACCCCCAGAGGGATATGCTCGCAACAACCCCAAGCATAGCTAGGATAGAATACCTAGATATGCTGGAGATTCCCTATGATTTAACCACACAGAAAGCAATGTGTAAAATGACACACCACCCACTCCTACAACTAAGGATAAGAGCAAACGCCTGGCGCTGTTTGAGAAGGACCTATAGGACGGCGGACCGCTCCAACTCCCTCCACAAAACATGTGCAGTATGTGGAGGGGAGGGATCCCTAATCACCGCCTAGAAACATGCCCCCAATCAAAGCTATATGGCGGGAAGTCGCACGCCTGCTCAAGATTCAAAACGAACAGGAATTCTTGATATCAAAGAGTATCTTCACGCTCCAGATCGAGTCACCAATCCCATCTACCCTCCAATCCCTAATAATACCCATTGCAATGTGGAGAATACACACAATTGCATTAGATGCGTTCAAGGGCACGGTCCCAACCATTCATGGGATTATTAACAGATTCCATGTCCACTTACTAGAGCACTTCCAAGCCTGTCTCTATGAATATATGAGACCAAGACAAAAAGCGCTCATAGAATCATGGTTCCCACTCTGGTTCCTCCACACAGACCCTTTCCTTCACACCTGCTCCATAGCAGGGGAAACCCCCTTGGAGTAGTGCACCAACCCCCCCATACCTGGCAGTCCCGCTGGCAACAGGGGTAACTTGAGTACCCTGAGGTGCCCAATTTTTATATTTCTTAGTTATTCTCTTAGTTTCACATATATTCGGTAATGTCTGTCCCCTGGTCAGCTTACCTCGGTTAAATAAAACACTTTTTGGATATGTTGGAGTTTACCCATCAAACTAATGTTTAGTGTTGGAAACCATAGTATTTGACATTATTGGAAGAATAATTATTTGTATCCAATAAGAGAATTGACGCCTAGACCAAAAAAGGAGGCTAAAGAAAATTCTAAAATTTACTATATGGAAAAACTGAAGGTTGTTAAGGCTCGCCACAACTATAGGAATTTCCATCAGACTGACTTGAGCCCAGAAGAACTGCAAAGAAAATTCTGATTAGCAGAGACACAGGATTGTTGAAATTCCAGTTGACTACCTCATTAGGTGAAATTTGAGGCAGTAAATTAAGATGATCAGCAAAAGGGTAAGAACAAGAATCTTCCCAATGATTTACCTAATGCAATATCAAGTCTCATCAAGAATGATGCATTCTAAACATTTTTTTCTATTTTTTCAGAATAGAGCTATAATGACATATTTTATGTCTGGAATGTACCTCCTGACTAAGAGATTTCCATCCTGATCTTCACTACCATTAATTTTATTACCATTTTTTAATATGTATATATATATTGTTATATGTAACATATAAAAACCTCTATTATATACCAAATTAAAGTTACGCCATATAATATAACTTATTTGAGTATCTTGACTTTAATAATTAGTTTTGCCAATTTTACCATAGGAAGGATACTCTAGCTGACGAGACCTATGCATTACTTGGCGCCCTAAAATAAAATGAGATACTTTTTATGTGAGTCTAAGAATACTACACGCTTTGACTGTTGAACTTCCTGGTCAAGGCACCATTGAGCTTAAAAATTGAAGCCCAATAGGCTGGTGCTCACTACAGGGCTCAGCCATCATTTAATATACCTGCACCTAATTGATTGCATCATGAAAGATAACAATATCAAAAGATGTAACCTACATGGTACATAACAGAAATGGTGAAGAAAATGACCAAATAGGAATTCCATCTTTGGTATTATTTGATGTACGATAATATCCAATTGAGATCCAAAAATCTTGACTTTAACTTGGATTATAATAAACGAGTTTAGGATCTAATTTGAGAACTGTTAAACCCTTGATAAAGAGCCAGCTGAGAAAGGGCATCCGCCATGGATAGGACCTCATGAATTTAGTTTAATCTAGTGCTCTCCCAAAGTTATATGGATCAAGTGCAAATCTTATCTCATTACATCATGCAGCTTGTATACCCAGAAATTTACCATATTATGAATTCATTATTAGTCCATAATGAGGAACTCATTATCACATCAATACTCAAGGGCCTTACAGATGACTTATGAACATGTATATAATTTGCATCTCAAAGTATGAGGGCGTTTACGCTGTTTAGCATAAGCAAATTATCCCTATATCATTCAACACCATAACCAAATGGAAACCATTGATTCTAAAGTCATCAAATATGTGAAGAAAACTATGGAAAACCTTAGAAGGGACATTGCGGAGCCTAACAATAGAAACCAAAAACTACTTAAAGATTTTTCACAATAGCTTCAATGACAAGACGCCAAAGCCTGAGGTAAAATACCAGCCTATGATTTTACTAGCCGTCATATTAAGGAGGAACAAATAAAGATCCTCATAAAACCTATAGCACGCCTTAAAGCAAAAAGATGATCTCAAAGGACATATAACTTCAGAAGTTCTGTCGGTATCACAGATCCTTATTGCTAAATAGCCCATGTTGAGCAGAATCTGCTATCCCGTGCAACTCAGGTGTATGCTCATTCAATTGTCATGTGACTCAACAAAATTAAAGAGCAAAATATTGAGCAAATCACCTAGTTGGGAAAACATTAAACAGATCTACCGTTGTTTCAATGAAGCATAGAAACACTGGATACTCTCACAAAAGAGCTGAAACAACACAAGCCTCCTCAGAGCACTGAATGCCAACAAATGAAGGAAGATTTGAGTCAGCACATTGGACTGTTAGAGGATGAGAGTAAAATTTTGTTAACTTACATCTCATCCGCTTGTCAACAAATCAATACTCTTAACATCTGCGTTAAGAACCTGAAAATGTTAAAGTTGTTCTAAAAAAGCATAAACTTAGTGGATGTTGCACCAATACTTACTCTTAATTGAAATGGAGCAACATCATAACATTATGCAAGATTAAATTCGCTGACTCAATTAGAAATTTTATCAGTGTGATAAAAGTACTAAATCTACTGAATCAGAGGCTCCTAGAGTACATGTTATCACAAAATTGAAAGCCACTACCTTTAAACCTACCTGCAAGGTCAAGTTTACACATAAGAAGGAGTATCACATTTTTAATCTAATTATATTAAGCTTTAATGGAGAATGTGACTGAGCGTCAAAGGATAAGCATACCTTGCATTAGTTAAGCCGTATGGCTTATGAGGTTATGCTACCCCATATGAACACCCTATATACTTGGAGTGAAGTGAAGGAAGACCTTTTTGTATAATCTCTGATTCCAAAAAAATCTTGATTGTGAAGAAATAAGTTTTATGATGATTATGCTACTTTAGAATAAACCCTGTCCAAATTTTCAGATTGCTTCTACATTGAGGCATAGACGCTGATGAACTTAGAGAGGCTTACACTTAATTATTCTTGTCAGAAAATCGCTTTTCTGATGATAGTGGGCTCCACTAGTGTGCCAGGCCAAACATTAAGAAGACTGGCTGACCCTTGCTGTTTGTGCCTTCATAGGCATACCAACCCTCTACAAGTCCCCATCCAATCTACCAACCCAGCAGGCCAACAACTTCTCCTTAGCCCCATGGAACTTCTTGGAAGTGCACAGGTGGTCCTCAGCCCCCTTCATGGGCGGCCTGACTCCTTGCTTCTTCTCCCTCATGACCAATCGCCAGCACCTCTTGGGTGTGCCTCGGAAAGTTCATCCCTCATCCTGGGCATCTATGGCACTCCCATGCTGCCCCACCCTCATGGATGACAGCCATCAGCCCCTTGTCGTTAGTAGCTAGTTTGCCAGGTTCCCATTGGGGGTTTAATGTAGGGCTGAGGTATGGGAGCTGGAAGAGTCAGCCACACCAGGCGCATCACCCCACGCCTGCCTCAGGGATCTCAAGTCTCATTTTACACTAATCTAGCATACTAACTACTAACAACTAACAAAAGAGGGGCAAAAAAGATATTTTTTATTTTGGAGAGAATGACAACTATTTTTATTCTAGGCTACTGAGCCTATGCCAAAACCCATCAGCCATCCAGGCCAGAACTTTAACTTATCATCAGTTGTCTGTGGTACCATGTTCCTACCCAATCCGTTCATCCTGATCGCCAAAATATTATGTTGACACATCCTTGGCACAATTAGTCGGTCAGCCATATATAAATTACTATTATTACATAACCTCAAGTATCCTCAGCATTAGTTGATGGTATTCATATTTGAGGCAGCAAAATCAACATAAGGCAATTAATAAAAGGAACCAATGGCTTTTCGCCAGGAAATCCCACAATGGGCTATGATTGGCAGTTGGCGTCAAACTAGGATTCCGCCAAATCTGAACAATTAATAAATAATTGATCAAAGTGATTGTGAACAGGATCTGAATCTCTTTCTGCTAAGCATCACTTTTCGAAAATCAATTCAGCCTGAAATTTAGCTCCACTAAAGAGATTTACGAAAACTATTAGCAAATATGGCGGGAAACCCCGCAAAAGAACCCGCAGGCTATGCCAAACGAGCCAGCACCACCCCCAAACGAAGCAACCCTCGGTTACCCACCTCAGGGTCAACCAGAATCACCCGCTCTCAAGCAGCAGCCATGAAAGCAGGCACCACCCCCCAACCTGGAGCTACTCCAACTAGCGCCAGTTCACCTGATCGCACTTCTGCAACCTGCACGCCTAACAGCTCTGTGTGTGCTGCCTCCCACCAACCCGCTGGGCCCCCTCCAACCAAAAAGGCCATCACCCACGCTGTTTTAATGGCGTCTGCTCAGTTGAATGCAACTCAGCCCATCCAGACATTCACCTCCCCCATTGTGTCAGCTAATTCAGCCCCATCTATTATTGCTGATGCCGTGTTTCTGGCTCCCTCCATGAGGGGCGATACCCAGCTACCTGGCCCCCAAATCCTCAGATGTAAGGTTGGATTAGCCGCACATTCTGGTTCACTAAGCACCAAATTGGGACAATCTACTCTTCCCAATGAGGATTCAAATGGTTCGGATTTTGGAACTTCACACCAGTTCCAATCTCACCCATCCCATTTAAACCCCGTAATTGGCACTTCTCAAGTCGGCACTTTATCGCAATATGCTGAAAACGACCAATTCACTAATCAGCCAATGAGTTTTGCCCACGAAATCACAGCAAACACTCGGGCTGAATTTACCCAAATAGATTGGGATGGTGATGAAACATCTCCTCCTCCCAATTGGCTGGAGTTAATTCCAATCTGGATGGGACTCCCCAATTTAGCGAGGCCCAACAATCACCTGGCCCCCAAACCCTCGGATGTAAGGTTGGATTAGCCGCACATTCTGGTTCACTAAGCACCAAATTGGGACAATCTACTCTTCCCAATGGGGATTTAAATGGTTCAGATTTTGGAACTTCACACCAGTTCCAATCTCACCCGTCCCATTTAAACCCCATAATCGGCACTTCTCAAGTCGGCACTTTATCTCAATATGCTGAAAACGACCAATTCACCAATCAGCCAGTGAGTTTTGCCCACGAAATCACAGCAAATACTCGGGCTGAATTTACCCAAATAGATTGGGATGGTGATGAAACATCTCCTCCTCCCAACTGGCTGGAGTTAATTCCAATCTGGATGGGCCTCCCCAATTTAGCGAGGCCCAACAAACCGCCCCTCAATTTAATATGATGCCAGCAACTGCTGTAACATTCCAGAAACAAGGGAACTCCGCAAACTTGTATAAACCACCAGCTCACACTCAACCTGCAATTGCAGCCCAAAGCAAACACAAACGCACCAAAGGAGCCACTGGGGCGTGGCAAAAACCTCTGGCACCAACGCTACCCAAAGCAGATCCCCGTGAAGTGGCGTTTATTGCCGATGTTAAGAAGAAATGGGCCGAAACTAGAGCGCAAAAAGCTCTACCTCGCTCAACCCCTCCCACGCAATTCGCCTTTATTATGGGCATAACCCTGTTGAATTCTATACAGAGGATTACTTCTCATACTTTGCAGCGATTGCGGAGACATTCCCTATTAACACCACCATCCATGAATCAGTGGAGGGCCACTACATCGATGTGGGATTCACTGAAGCTGCCCTTGCTGACCATGCTGCCACCCTCCAGGTCATTATTCCACGCGGATCTCTTCGCATCTCCCGCACACGCTCTCACCTGGAGAAAATTTCATGGGTTACTTTTTCCAACCTACCAACGACTGTTGATCCTGAGTCTCTTAAACTGGCACTCCATCGTGGTTTAATGGAGTTTGGGTCTGTTCTTTCAGTGGACTTTAGCGTCCCCTCTTACTATGCTCCCACTCAAAGAGCTCACACTGCTAGGGCGTCATTCATCCCCTCCCCCACTGTATCCCGTAACATTGAGGTTATTCCTCGTGTGGCGGTAGTTGGGGCATGCCCTGAGATCTTTTTTGTCGACCCTGATCAGGCGCGCCCCCGGTGTTCATGGTGTAACGCCCTTGGACACTTGTATAGTGGCTGCACAGCTCGAAAACAAGCCCTCTTAGCCACCACCCAGGGGCCTAAACCAGGCCAAAAACGATCCCACATGGCTGCAGCAGCAATTCCACAACCCACACAATGGGTTCCTGTTCAAGACCTGTCCCCTGAGGCCTTACGCCTAGCAGTTGAAACAGCTAACCCCACTATTGGTGTGGGATACCTTCGCGCTCATGCCCCCTTCCAATGGGCACCCCCTCCAATCTCCCAGAGTCAACTCCCTCTCTCACCAAGCGCAAGGCATCTCCCACAGGGTGCCCCTCGTCAGCCACCCCCACTCAGGGCTCCGCGGCACCCCCACCAACCCCCACCAGCGATTTATCGCATCAGCCCTCAGCTCCCAATGGAGCTATGCCCACCAGCATGGACTGGCAACTCGCGGCCTGCAGTAGAAGTGCCACCTCAAAGAGTCCTACCCCAACCCCACAGTCCATTTCGCGCGGATCCTTTGCAGTGTTGGAGGAAGTGAATATGGACTCAGACTCATCAAATGGGGACACCGCGGAGGTCACCATTGAGCACCCTCAGGTCCTTCCCCTGCAACGGAGCGGGGGCAGCATCCTAGGCTGGCTTACTGGGTCCTCCGCCCCCCACCCTCTCCCTTCCCCTCAGAACCCTCGACGCTCCTCACGGATTGCAGCTAATAGTCAAGCTAAAGGACTCAAAACTAGCCGCCTCACAGCAGCAGGTTTAAGCGCTGGCAACCCCCCAGGACATGGAGGGGAACAGCTATGAGTCCCCATGGCAGCACCCTGGCCCTGCAATCCATCAACGCAAATGGGTTGCGGGACTTTAAGCGGAGAGCCCGCCTCCTCCGAAACTTCAGGTCAGCACAAATTGACATCGCTGCTGTCCAGGAGCCCCATATCCTCCCCCACGAACAATCTGCATGGAATGAACAGTTTGGAGGCAACTCCTTCTGGACAAACCATGCCGCCCTTATTGTTTTGAATCCCCGGGTTAAAACCCATTCTTTTTCACAATATCTAGGTGGCCGCCTCATACTGGCCAAACTCACCACTCCTGACTTCTCCTTCTTCGCTGCAAGCATCTACCTGCCTAATGCAGGTCAGAGCAAAATCGGCTCTTGGAAGAGCTCCTCCAACTCAATCTCCCACGGAATACAGTTCTCTTAGGAGATTTCAACACAACCATAAGTCGCGTCCGTGACTCTTACCCCCTGCAGCAAAGGAACGCCCTGGATCAAGTCGCCTCCAGGATTTCCTTCGCCTGAGTGGCTTTATAGATGCGCTTCCACCCTCCGCGTCTGGCCTAGGTTGCATGACTAGGATCCAGTATGATGGAGGAGCTTTCCAGTCAGCGTCACGCATAGATATGGCACTGATTGGCCCCCTGCTAATTGGCCGCGTCTCCTCTCCCATCTCTCGTGACAACCATCTGAGTGATCACAGGTCACTCACCGTTGTCCTCACCACCACACTTAGACCGTCGCGTAGGTTCTGGCCTAGGGTTGCCCCAGCTCTTCTCAACAACCCCTTCACTAAGGAGAAGCTGTCTATGACCATCCGAGAGACTCTCACCTCCCCCCCCCCCACCTGCTTGACCACAAGGCTAGATGGGCGGTGACCAAGGAGGGCATCACCCGCGTTGCTTACAACTGTGCCAAAGCCCAGATGACTGCAGCTCGCGCCAGAGTCAAAAGGGCGGAAGCCAGAATCAGACATCTAGAGCGAAACTGCCAGCCTTCGCCCTCTCCCAGATGGTTGGAAGACTGGGAAGCGGCGCAGGAAGCACTCCGCTTGGAGCTCACACTGCAGGAAGAACGGGCAGCAAACTTTACAACATCTCGTTACTATGCTCAATGGGAACGCCCCACCCGCTTCTTCTTTCAGAAACAGAAAGCCCGGTCAACAGCGCAGGATATTACTGCACTGAAAATTGGCACTACAACCACTTCAGATAAGGAGAAAATCACGCAGGAACTACACCGCTTCTACTCCAGCCTCTTCCATGCCACCCAGGTGGACCCATCGGACATCCAAGACTTCCTGTGGCGGGCTCCAGAGCCGCCCATTGACCCACGGGCTGATGAGGCTCTACTGGCGCCTATTTCCATCCAGGAGGTGATGGAAACCCTTCTGAAATCCCCACGGCTTAAAGCCCCAGGCCCAGATGGAATACCCTTTGAGGTGTACCTTCTGGAACCTGCAGTGATAGCCAGAACCCTCCGCGACCTCTTCGCTGCACTCTTGGTGAATGGCGAGGTCCTCCCCGACTCCAGAGGCTCAATCACGACCCTCATTCACAAGAAGTCAGACCGTGAGAACCTGGCGAACTGGCGCCCCATAGCGTTGATCAACACAGACCACAAGCTCTTCACGAAGCTTCTGGCCAACCGCATCACCAAATGGGTGTCACCTCGCCTCTCCCCATCCCAGTACGGTTTTATTCCGGGGAGGTCGTTATGGGACAACTATAATGACCTTCACGTGACTTTGACTGCTAACTCTCGTAAGGTGAATGGCTTTGTGGCTCTTCTGGATATGGAGAAAGCATATGATCGGGTAGCCTGGAAGTATATTGATGCTTCCCTGGCCCGCTTCCATCTCCCACCCGCAGCTAGGCGCTGGATATCATCGCTCTATGACCAGCTTCACACCAGAGTTCTGGCGCCAATGGGTTTTACAGTGGCAGTACCAGTTGAACAAGGTCTCCGGCAAGGGGACCCCCTGAGCCCTATCCTTTTTAACATCACCCTTGACCCCCTCTTGGCCTCCTTACAGGACAAGCTAACAGGGATTCTGGTCCCAGGTAAAGCCCCCACACGCACCATGGCATTTGCAGATGACACTGCCATTGCATTTGGCTGCCCTGGGGATGTTGCCCTCGCTGCTGTGACCATTGAGAGGTACACCAAGGCGTCCAACGCCATGGTCAACACCTCCAAGACAACAGTTGTACAGGTCGGCTCCCCCACCTTCCCCCACCATTTGGTATTGAACCTGAGCGCGGTACCTTCCGTCACCTGGGCGTTCTCACCAACCAACAAGGAGTTGCGCTAAAAGACAATGAGGACTTGCTCCTTGCAGCAGTTAACTCCAGGATTGCCAGCTGGAACCGGCGGCACATCACCCCCCAGGGTCGAGCTCTGATGGCCAATGTGTTCCTCCTCTCCAAAGTCTGGTTCCTAGCGCACGTCTGCCCATTCACAGATGCCTTTTATACGCGGCTCAATGTACTCCTCCGCTGTTGGATCTGGGGCTCAAACCATCCACCAATAGCCCTCTCAACCATTGCCCGACCCTGTAATGAAGGGGGCCTAGGGCTTCTGGACACGCGATCCCACGCCACCACAATCTTCCTGAAGTTCCTATGGCCGATTGTCTGCTGGGACGCGACCCCTGCCCCAATGGGCGCCCGCCCTCCGCCAGTCAGTGTCAGCAGCTCTGGGTCTTCCTAGAGCATCTCTGACCTCATTAGGGGAGTGGCTCACAAACCACCCAGGCCATCGCCTAAAACCATCCTCATCCCCCTACTGGAACCAGGCTCTCCTTGCCCTGAAACGAGTAGGCGCGCGGATCCACCATGCCTTCCCATACAGAAGGGAAGGCCCTGGCCTCAGCCCACGTCGCCATGCAATTGTGCACAATGGACAAGTTGTCACAACTCGCCTCAACCCCCAAGATCGTCCTCCCATCCGCCCAAGACTCCTTGAGCTCCTCCCTCCCTCCGTGAGATTTGACCTTAAGGAATTGTGGAAGGACGTCTATCACCCCATCCTGTCAGCAAAGGTGTCCAACACCTTATGGAGAGTGCTCCACTGTTCATACAGGACAGGGGACCGGACTGGCCCTACCTTCCAGCACCGAAGCTGCCCCCGCTGTGTGGAGCCTATTGACTCCCACCTCCATCGTTTTTATACCTGTCCAGGTGTCGCCGCATTTTGGCCAAAGGCCCGCGCGCTCCTCCATGCTCAGCCCTGGTCTGGACACCCTGTGCAAGACCTCATGTTTGAGCAGACATTGCCTGGTTGCCACCGACCCCTCCGTGTCCTCGCCTATGCCACAGCCATCTGGACCATCCATAACTCCTTCCTTCGTGCTGCCTTTGACCAGCAGGTGTGGACCCTTCCACACATGATCACCCACTTTCAGGTACACTTTGAGATGGCCCTGAAGGTCTGCACTATGTCGCCAACCCTCCCCCGCTCAGTTGTCACTGCAGCACGGCTCTGGCGCGCAAACCCCCTCCCCCTTTCTCGATGCCTCCTCCCTCCCCTTCCTCGCCTCAGGCTCTTAGGAGCCCAGGCGTAATTCAATAAACATCGATGAATCCCCCCCCCTTGGGTTGGGACCATCTAGTACTAAAAAAAAATAAATAATTGATCAACATCCTCAGTATTAATCATTGGTGTCGACCTAAAACAATATTACTATCAGGGATTGTTCCCCAATAAATCAAAAGGGCTCAACCCACCTGAATGGGGAGCACCAATTGGTTTCCTTCTCATTAAACCATAGTATTGAACTAGGCGACTAGGTGGTAATCATGCCTGACTAACCGACCCCCTTATCCCTGATACTTTTAGGAGGAATCCATTTGGTTAATTTCTACAATTCCGTAGCTGCCATTTTTGCTGGTTTGCATTATAACACTGACCTAGCCATGCATAGCACATCAGTCAAGCAAAGCTTCAACTCTGTCTCATACATTAGAGAAGCCTTGCTTTATGTGGCTGATATACATAAACCAGAAGCCTCCCAAAAGGCTTCTATTAAACCCAGAGTTTATACCATGGAGCAAAAAAATCCTAAGAAGGTGGAGAACATCAAGTGTAACAACTGAAATAATAATTACCATACTTAATATGAGCGTTTCAAGAAGAACCTTGCATTGGATGGGCAGGGAAAAGGGTGGTCAGCTTAGGGTCAGGTATATTCTAAAGCTGACCAGCCTTAAGTACCTGAAAGTAAATCATTTCTGATCAGTCATCTCTTGTGCATTAAAAAAATTCTAGCAACGACTCTGAAGGGGGTTTTAAGGACACATGGTATTACTTTTAATTACTCCTACTGAGATTGCCATTCTGGATTAGTTGAACCCATAAATATTTGAGATGACCAGGTCTCAGAAAATATTTACCTCAGTGTCAAATTATGAGGATTGCTCGCTTAATTATTTAAATCATGCATGGTAAATTGGGCTGAAGTTTGGCCAGTGGATCCTCAATTTGGCCAGTTGCTTATAGTTTTAGAACCGTTCAAAAATTCACTAAGCATATGAAAATGGCTCCAACCTTTCTGGACAATTTTGGGTTTAATTTTCCCCTTATAATTCGGGAACTTCAGCCAAGGCAGGCAAAGTGGCAAGCTGGGGATCCTGAGATCCCAACTTGCTGACACTCTCCAAAAGTGACTTTAGATGCAAATTAAAATAAAGATAAAATAAAACAGACTTTTATTAGATTAGATTATTTGATAATAATTCATTAGGCCAGGCGCCGGTATTTATACC